>CAUYRT010042917.1:0-11827 GCA_963574885.1 Lepilemur ruficaudatus | reverse complement strand
AATACTACTCAGCAGTAAACAGGGATGGACTATTGACACATGCTGCAACATGGATAGAAGGCAAAACCATTCTGCTCAGTGTAAAAAGCCGACCCCAGAAGGTCACATACATACTGAATGATTCCATTTACAGGCCACTCTAGCAAAGCTAGACCATAGGGGTGGAAAACAGAGCAGTGGGTGACAAGGATGGGGGAGGGCTTGATTACAAGGGGCCCCGTGAGGAACTTTCTGAGGTAACAGAAGTGTTCTGTATTTTGTCTGTGCTGGTGGTTGCACAAATCTATGCATGGGTTAAAACTCACAGAAGTCCATCAGGAAAGTGAATTTTACTTTATGTAAGTTGGAAAAGTAAAAAAAAAAGTATGAGGGTAGAACAGAGATCTAGACAACAATATCATTTAAGTCCAGGAGGGAAGGTCATTGGAGTTCAGCATTCTAAGTTCCTAGTACAGATTTTGTTACGCTACATAAACATGGCAAGGCTGCCATTAAAAGAGTAAAAATGGAGCATATACCTTCCAAACTAATAGAGGCAAAATAACGAAAACTTAATGATTGAAAACAAAAGAAAAAAAATGGTGGTAGCTACAGTAACGTATAAAAAAATATAAAGCACAAAGCAAAATAGTAGGCATGTGTTCAAATATATCACAAAATATTTTAATATAAATGGACTAAATATTACAGCTAAAAGCTAAAGATGTTCAGCTTAGATGTAAAAAAATATAGCTCTATGCTAATATTAAAAGCTGTCTCTAAAACACAATCAGAAGTTTGAAGGTAAAAAGAGAAAAAAAAGAAAAAACATGTACCACGCTATGTCTAATTAATGTAATAGACTTTGAAGGGGGAAACATCATAAGGGAGAGAAGATAGCAAGATAATGACAGAACGGTTTAATGTGTCAAGAAGTTACAGGAATTCTGAACTTGACTCTACCTGACAAGAATCGCAAAATATGTAAATCAAAAGTGATAGAAACTCAGGGGAGCCCTGACAATTTTACCATGATGGCAGATGTCATTATTCCTCCTTCAGTTAGAGAAGTAGGGCAGGAAAAAAGTTAGTGAAGACATAGAGGACTTGAAAAACATAACAGGATTTATTAGATAGACATACATAGAACTCTGAATCTGGTCATAAAGAATATAAAATCTTCTCATGCACACAAGAATTTATTTCCAAAAGTTAAACACTTAGTGGCCTAAAAAGCACATCCCAATAAATATCAAAGGACAGGAGCCACACAGATGATGGTCTCTGACCCCAAAGCAATTTAAGTTGAAATAAATAACAAGTAAAACAAAAAATAAACAAATCTGGAAATTTTAAAACACTTCTAAATAGCTCATAGGTCAAAATAATTACTGTTAGGAATTAAAAATATTTGGAATTGAAAAACAACGAAAATACTGCACGTCAAACTTGTCAGATAACAGAGGGATATTTAGAAAAAATATAGAAACTCAGTTGCTTAGAGACTGAAAATACTTGAGGAAGTATAAATATAAACAGAATTAACATCAAGAAATTAGAAGAAAGAAAACAATAAAGAGATTAGAAAAATAGAAAAATCATGTAATTCTTTGAAAAACAAACAAAATGGCAAATCTCTAAAAGATTTATTCAGGAAAAAAAAAAAGAAAAAAACAGATAAATAATAATAATAGTAAATAAAAGTAGAACATAAACAGAGATGCTGCAGAAATTAAAAAGATAAACGAAAATTATGCACACTTTTTTGTTTGAAAATTTAGACAAAATGGCCAATTACTTAGAAAAATAAAAGCAAGCCAAAATTGACTTCAGAATACATAGAAGTCTACATAGTTCTATAAACATTAAAGAAATTAAACCAGTCATTAAACATCTTTGCAAAAAGAAAACAGAAGATCAAGATGTTTTACTGGTAAATTTTCAAGAAGTGTTCCTTTGTAAACATACACAAACTCTTAAAAAAGAATAGAAAAAGAAATAACAGTGCCAACTCAACAGACAAGTATAACTTGAGACCAAAACTAGAAAAGGGCAGTGCAATAAAATCATACATAGGTCTCATATATTAACAATGATAAAAAAAGTCCTTAACAAAACAAAGTAGAATATTTTATAAACAACTTAGATTAATTGCTAGAATGTAAGAGTGGTTTAACTTCAGAAATCTGAAAGTATAATTTATCACATGGACAAATTAAAAGATAAAAATACTATCTCAAAAATGCAAGGTATTTAATAAAATTCAATGCCTGTTCATGAAAAATACAAAAAATGAAAAAAACTTGATTTTTAAAGTCCTTATAAACTTTATTCTTAATGGAAATATATTAAAAACATTGTGCCATAATCAAGAATAAAATTCCCAGCTCAATAAGCAACTCGAAGAGAAGATTTTAAAACTGAAAAGGATGAACCTAAACTGATATACTTTGATGATTATATGTTTGTCCACAAAGGAAATCCAAAGTAATCTATAGAAGTTATTATAAATAATGAAAGTTTAGAAAGGGGTCTGGATATAAGATCAATATAACAAAAATAATATAACCATTAAATACTCAAAAAATCTAATTCAAAAAATAATTTAACATAGCAAATAAACCTCGGATACATTTAATGAAAGATGGGCAATATCTTTATGGTGGAAAAATTTAAAAATTAGTAAAAGATATTAATAAAGGCAAATAAGAGATATGCTGTATTTATGAATGGAAAGAATCAATTTTGTAAAGATATCGGTTCTCTTCATATCAGTGCAACTTCAAAGAAAAATCACAATAAAGATTTTAAAAAATAATTTAACCAGCTGAATCTTAAATTTATATATGGAAATACAAAAGTTTAAGGAAAACACAAGATTATTCTTAAGAAGGATAAGTTGGGGGAGCTTCACTACCAGACACTGAAGCTTATTAAAGTCACAGGAATTAAGAAAGTATTATATCAATGTTCCCACTAGTCACTGGAACAAAAGAGCATGTCCAGGAATAGACTCACACAAATGTGGAACAATGACAGATGACAGGGTGTTATCTAAGATTGGGGAAGAGGGACAGGAGAGATGAGTTATTCGACAAGTAGTGCTGGGTCAGTTATTTATCCGTATGAGAAAAAAAGAAAGACACAGCATTTCTACGCCACGTCATGCACAAGTCCCAATGAATTAAAGACTTAAATTTAAATGGCAAGATATTAAAACTTTTAGAGAAAAAATATAGAATATCTTATATTTCTGACCATGGAATGATATTTTTGAAAATAAAATGTAAAGAAGACTAACCATAAAAGATTAATAAATATATTTGCATTAAAATTGCTATGATGGTTTAAAAAATAGTAAAAGGAAAGACACTGGAAAAAAATATATATAAGAAAATATAACTGCCAAAGGATTAACATTCGGACTATACCAAGAATTCTCACAAGACAAGAAGAAGAAGAAGAAAAATCAACTCTATAAAAAAATGGGCTAAAGACTAGCACTCTTTAAAGGAGGAAATAGTAACGATTGACAAATACATAAAATCTTGGTCAATGTCATTAGTAATCAGGAATGCTAAAACCACAAAGATATACCATTTTATACCTACCATTTTGGCGAAAATGCAGAAGTCTGACAATTCCAAATGGTAAAGATACCCAGTAATGGGAACCCCTACAGACTGCTACCATAAGTATAAATTGTTAAAAGCACTGCAGAAAACAACATCATTATCTCGTACATTTGACAATGAAACTCCACACCCAAATGAAAGATCTTTTAACAGAACAATATTTCCTGTTATTGTTTGATGCATTAAATTGATTTCACCACCACTAACAGGCTGGAACCTGCATTCAAAAAATGGCCATCAAGAGGAGAATAAAGAAACTGGAATACAGTCACATAACGATATGTCATACAGTAATAAAAGGCAATCAAATAAAATTACCCCAACGACATAAGGAAATCTTAGAAGTACAATGCTGATCGGAAAAAAATAAGAAAAAGACTACCTGAATTATAATACCATTTCCCTAAAGCTCAAAACCAAACACCATTAAACAACATATTGTGAAGTGATACATACATATGTAGTGAAATGAAAAGAAAGCAAGAGAATCATAAATATAAAATTTAAAATAGTGATTATCTCTGCGAAAGAGAGGAAGATAGGATTTGGGAATGAAATACAGGTGGATTCAACAGAATCGGTAATATTTTGGTTCTGAATTTGTATAGTAGGTTCATGACAGTCTTCTTAATCTGTTTCATTATATACATACATATATAAAATATATGTGATCTGTGCACCAAATTATAGATAATAAAAACATTAAAAAAAACAAGCACTAGTTATTTAAGCACAAACTTCCCATGAATTATTGCCATAAGACTAAAAACAAACAAAAAAACTATGATCATTAGGTCCTCTATATTCTGGTTTAAATGTACATTTATACTAGATATATATTTTTAAACTGTAACACTTTCTTTAAAGTTTCTACTAATTTTTGCTTAAAAATAAGTGCTGGATTTTAGGGAATCCTAACAGCTAGCTATAGCAATTACACATTAACTACCTGTAAATTACAATAACCAATACAAGCACTGTAGCACTGCTGATAAGAGAGCTTGTGGAAGGAAAAAGATAGTGGGCTACAGACAAATTCTGCTCAACTTTGTTCTTAAAAAGTTGGGGTCATAAACTCATTGGAAGATCAAAAGGATTTAAGAAAATTCTAGAACATATTTTCCTACCGACTGTGGAAAAACTCATCAATGTTGAGCGGAAAAGAGCAAAGGAGGTCACTGAGCCCAATTTTCCACTCATCTGAGACTTCCCTACTTCATTACTCCTGAAGCACTTCAGCAGAGCATTGAAGACCTGACCCGCGGGGGAAGCTAACTGTCAAGGCAAGGCAGCAGCCTAATAGGTGATGCTATTTCTAGGAAGGCTTCTATTTTAAGCCTCATCTTTGTAAATGAAAGACAGACCACCATTCATCATCAAGATAATGAATACTATACACCATTTTCAAGGGATGAGTCATTCCATCCATTCCAGAAGATGACAGGCACACAGTGTAGATGACACCTGGGTACAAGTCATGTCTTTTTTATTTTATTTTAATTTTTTTACACAACAGACTAAAAGCAAAACAGAGCCTGGGCAAATCGATCTAAAAATTGAGCACTGTTCTACTTATGAGCTTCAGGAGAACAATTGACACCACCCATAAAAATCTTGACTGTCACCAGTGTTACACATCAAGCTTGTTAGGTCCCAGCAGTATTTCCCAAAATGTGTTCCATGGAAAAACTCACTCATAAGACACTTTGAAGGAAAAGGCTCTGTGAACAAATAAGTTAGGGAAACACTGAATACAACACAGAGTCCCATTTAAATATTAAAGGCTCTGAAAAGTCCCACAATAAATAAAATGGCTTAATTTTAACTAAACTGTCATTTCCCAATCTACAAAAATATGGAAACATATTTCATGTAACACCCAATTAATAACTACAAGGTAGCTGAATACCAGGTACTGAATACATGTTAGGAAACGGGAGGATGAAGAAAATAATCAGTATGGTACCTCTCGACTCTGGAAATCTTCCCCAACATGCTACCTAGGAGTTCTGCTCTCATCACAAAATGACACTTAACTTGGACTGGAGTCAAGCCATGAGGACTCTGCTGCCATCAGAGAAGTCACTGAACGAAGCAGCGAGGCTGCTTTTAAAGCACAGATAGTCTTACTACAAACCATTTCAGGTAAGTCACCAAGTTATGCAACACTGATGAAATTGTCAAATCTTAATTTTATATCAATAATATTTTTAGCACCAATTGCTCCCTTTCTATTTGCATAGTCCCAAACTAGGATTCAGCCTTGGACTGCCACAAAATCTTTTTAACCATCTCCAGCTCCCATTCATCCCTTAGACACTCTTCCTAAAATGCCGCCCAGGACTTCCTTTTGCCTAATGCCTGGGTGGGGCTCTGCAAGTGCTTCACAAGCATCGTATCACTGTTCTAAAACGTACGAGATTTGTTTTAACTGGGTATGGTAAGACACACAGACATGGACGTGACTGTCATGAAGAAGTTTATACTCGCAGACCCCTAGAATCAGGGGGCAGAGCCACTGGGGAAGTAACCAAGACCAGCTTTGGTTAGAAGGCAGAGAACTGAGGCAAAAGAATGGGCAAAAGCCTTTGTTGCAGTTTGGTGGGGAGGAGTAAGTAAAGCTAGGTAAGCAAGCTGAGCAGATCTAGGATTGGATAGCTTTAATAATTTTGGCGGGTTCTGGGCTACAAGAGTGGTCTCTAGTTGTCCAGTAACTGGCCCTGGAATGATTCAGGGCTAGGGGACAGTGGTATGCACTGATTGCTTTGCACATCAAGATGCTCTTGCAGGCAAGCTGTTTGCTCTCTCTAGGAGGGAGCTAGCACTGGGAAGGGCAGTCTCTCCCAATCAGGGAGGCCCCGGATGCCAGAATAAGAACACAGGAAATAAGTAAATATAATTAACAAAATCACTCATTTCCTAAAACAACCTGCAAGGTGTTGTTATGCCCAACTTTTTATATGAGAAAATTAGGCTACTCTAAATTAACTCATCACCTTAGCACAATATGTCAAAGGGCTGGCCCTGGATCTGCGGCAGCAGCATCACTTGAAACTTGCCAGAAATGCAAATTCTCAGGCCCCAGCCCAGACCTACAGAATCAAAAATCCTGGGAGTGGGAATTAGCAATCTATGCTTTCACCAGGCCTCCAGGTGATCCTGGTACGTGTTAAGAACCACTGGGGTATGGAAGAAAATCTCAAATTTGTGATCTGGAGCTCACCCACGCTGAATCTGCAAATCCATCTCTTCAAGGTCTTCTACATTTCCCCCATTTTCCTACCCCCAGCTATTTCCAGCGTCCCATTCTGTCCCTCTCCAGCTCTGTCCTGCCTGATATACTCTACACTCCAGGCCCACCTAACTTTCCCTTGTTCCCCAAATAAGTACCCCTGGGATTCATATCATATATGCACAGTGCTGTGGGATAGCAAGCACTGTACACATGCTGACTAAAATGGAAAATGAACCTGATCTTTTGGGCACAACTGCTTCCCTATGCTGTCTTGCTCACTGTGGCAGACTCTCTTAACTGACACTCCCACGCCCACCTCCACCCATGCTGCTTTGCTGCTGCCACTACAAAGGGTGGAAGGCCAATACTGTCCCAGTTTCCCCTGACACTAGGGGTCACCCATGTGACCTGCTCATAGGCCATGAGACAAAAATAAAAGCACGCTGCAGTGCCATCTGGGAAAGCTTTGCTTTACTGATAAAAATGACTAGGATTCAGCGGCCAGGCTTTTTCTCTTCTTCCTATTTTGATTGTAGACATGATGGCAGGAGTGGCAGTAGCCATGCTGTAACCACGAAGATTTGGCAAAGAGAACTATAGAGAGGTAAGACTCAACGTCATGGAGTCATTGATCCAATTCCAACAAACATTTGTGCTTGGACTTATTTTCCAGAGAAATAAATTATTTCTAAAGCCATTCTAACTAAGGCTTTCTATCACTGTACTTCAACGCAATCCTAGCTTAATACATCGGCAGCAAAGGATCACATTTTAAGGTTAATTTTACTCTTAGTAAAAGTACAATTATTTGATCCTCTTAAAATTGAGCAATTATTAACTTTTCCCTACAGCTCCTCATATAATACTAAGCTGTACAAGAATACCCACTAGAGGGGTGTTTTGAGAGTCACTGAAAGGGGCTTCCTGGAAGAGGTAGGCACTAGCAAGCCTTGAAGGCTGGGTAGGATCTGCCAGGCAGAGACATGAAGAAGGTCTGAAATGGCAAGGCAACCACCACAAGCCGTCCCTTAGCAGCAATGAGAGGCTATTAAATAAAGATAATTAAATTAATGAGGGGAAAATTACCTCTTGGGAATTAAGGGACAAGAAAGAAGACAGGAAAAACAGTCGCAAAGTTATTCTAATATTGGAACAAATCCGTGTTTTCAAAACAACGTTACAGCAGAACTGACTAAACATAAGAGAATTCTTATTAAAAAACAAAAAACGTTCTTGTTTCTTCTGAGACACTCAAGAAGAAAAAGGCACCTATAAAACAAAAATAAAATGCTATGAAAAAGTGCAATCAAAGAACAGGAAAGACTTTTGGATGTAAATGCTAATAGAAGTTCCTAGAAAAATAGAATGGGGAAAATTATAAGAAAGAGAAATACTAATTTTCATAGAGCTAAAAAGACACACAAGTCCTCAAACTGAAAGGATGTGGGCTATGAGGGGTAGAGTGAAAAACAAAGACAAGATCCGAAAAAGCTTTTTCAGAGAAGAGGAAGTCATCAAGCTGCAAAAATCAGTAGCAGAATTCATCAGCAATAACTGATGCTAGCATGTAACAGAGCAATTCCAAACATTTGAATGAACATTCATTTGAATCAAAAAAATCTATTAGGTAACTTATCAGTCAAATACAGAGGCAAAACAAAATCATTTTTCAATGGAGAAAAGGAGGTTACCTTCCTTTCTGAGAAAGTTCCCTGAGGATGGACTCCAGAAAAATAAGCTAAAACCTTAATCCAATAAGAAATGATAGAACCAAACCTGAGTCCAGCAAGAAGAAATCGTAGGGTGTCAGACCAACAGGAGGCTTAGAAATCAGTCAATCCAAATTAGAATTCAGCAGGTTCCAAGATGAAGAAAGCAGTCAAAATAACAGATGGAATGAGTACATTGGAAGATATGAATGCATATGATTCTCCTGATAGGAAAAACAAGATAGTCCATAAAATTCCAGGCCAAAAAAAAAAAAAAATGTCCAAGAAAGTTAGAATTCAAATATAAATCAAAGTGAAGTGATGTAGTATGATTGAATAATTTGTAGAATACAAGAAAAGAGACTCCATTTGGCTTTGGCACTAGGAACTTTCTCCTTCACGTGGAATAGGTATCTTCACGTTGGAACCACAGAGAAGGGAATGTAATCAACACGCTACATAGGTCCACAACGAATGACATTTAAGTAGCCATAATAGAAGTACTTAATTCACTTTTGAACTTTTAGAATCAACCGACAGACAAGGCAAAAAATGATGATGATTACAGGATAGAACGATGTAAATTATATCAATCTTCAAAATGTAAAAAAATAGGAGAAGAAAAAAGAGGAAGGGAATGAGGAAAGAAGGGAGGAAAAGAAAGAGAAAGAAAGAGAGAAAAGAAACAGCTGGCCAAAGCCAGAGGTAAAGGAAAGGGTAGAAGAGCCCCAATCCCTAATACTCAGTAAAGCCAGTCAAGAGAAATTAGACCGTCCATGCCAGCTGCAGAGAGGTTTGAATATAAGTAAAAAGGCAATATGACAATTTAAAAAATGGATATGGAAGAGGATGTGGGTGGCATAATAGAATCAAAACCTCATCTCATCAGTTGGAAGTAAATGGTGTGTAAAAAACGTGTGTGTGTGTATAGACTAGCAGTATAGACTATTACTCAGAGATGCGGACGGAAACCACCTGAGGAACTAAACACAGAAGCCATTAAGAGGAGCTGTCTCCAGGGAGCGGGACTGGGAGCTGGGTCAGGGAAGAGGGCCAATACCTTTTCATTATAAACACTTCTCCACTACTTGATTTTTAAAAACCATATCCACCTATTGTTTTGATTTTGTTTTTTTAAAGGACGATACCCAGGACTGCCGGGGGTCTGGAAACAGGAGTGCTCCTCCATGGCTGCTGGGAAGACTCTATGGTACGACTTCTCCAGGGAAATTTAGCAATATGTACTAAAAGCCCCAAAATGTAGAAGCCCTTTCTGGAAGTAATTTAAATGCAGAAATTCATCCTGAAGAAATAATTGAGGATGCAAAGAAAAGTCATCAGATCACTGCTCCATGAAGGTCTATGTTTTTCCCCAGCCCTTCACAGTTTGGAAAGATTAGGAAAAAAAAATTCAAAGATTTTTTCCAAAAATCCAAAGGAGGCTGTTTAAATACATGGACTTTTATTTAAGCATTAAAAATGACAATATTTATTTGACTTGTAAAGCTACTTGAAGATATAGTAAGCACGAAGTGGCTGGCTACAAACCAGTGTGCATAGTAAAAAAAAACAAAGTTACATATATATGAGAAGGGAAAAAATATGTAAGGTATATGGCAAAATGTTACTAGCCAGCTCTCTGTTCTTGCTTTAAATTTTCTAATGCTTCTACAGTGAACATAACATGTATTGTAAAATGTATGGCAAAGGTGGTTGTGGGGGGGAGAAAGGGGGAGTTTTTGGTTCATGGGGACAGAACTTCAGATTCACGAGACGGACAGCGCTCTCTGCGGATGGGTGGTGGCGACGGGCATAGCAAGGTGAATGTACGTAACGCCTCCGCACTGTGTACTTAGAAATGGTTACGATGCCAAACTATGTTGTATTTTACCATAGTTTTAAAAATAAAACATATCAAAAACTAAAAATAAATATATTGTAAAATAATGTCAACCGGAACATTTTATATTCATGGGCTAAATTTATGAACAAACCAAATTAAGAACGACATATCTTAATGCTGAGGTTAACCAAAAGACTACACTTGTACGTAGAGTTTTAAAAATATTACGTGTATTTTAGATTCTCTCCAAATATTACTTTTCTCCTAGTCCTAAAATGAGAATTTTCCTGCTGGTTCTAAAATATCCAGGCATTATTTCTAAATCTCTAATCCAAATCCTACCAATTCTTCATTATTCTCTGAGTCCTTCCAACAATAGGAATCTTTCCCAAGGGTGTTCTCTAGCCCTAAAGTCAATACTTTCTTATCAAAAATAAGATGTTTAAATCTCAAAGGTCTTGACATTTATTATATTAAATCCTTAAATATGTATTTTTGTGTCCTCCAAATAATTTTATGCTCCTTTACAGTAAGAATATATATATTTTTTCTCATGCATGTGTATTTAAAATGTCTTTTTGGCTTTTTCATCTCTCATCACTTATTGTACGTGGACCAGGGTTGTGAAGAATGGGCTCTCCCCATGATCTTGGAAGTGATTTTGGGATATGGATATGGTGCTCTTGGTGTTATCTCATCTCTGTAGTTGTTCTGGGCTGAATTGTGTTCCCCTAAAATTTCACATATTCAAGCCCTAAACTCCAGTACCTGCAAATGTGACTGCATTTGGAGACAGGGTATTAAAAAAGGTGATTAAGGTAAAATGAAGTGATGAAGGTGGGCCCTAATGCACTATGACTGGTATCCCTATAAGAAGAGGAGGTGAGGACAGGGACACACACAGAGGGAGGACTCTGTGAAGACACAAGGAGAAGGCGACCATCCACAAGCCAAAGGGAGAGCCCTCAAAGGGAAAGAATCCTGCAGACACCTTGATCATGGACTTCCAGCCTCCAGAACTGTGAGAAAATAATTTCTGTTGTGTAAGCCCCCGGTACTTTGTTATGGTAGCGTATGCGGACGCATACAGGAGTGTAGTCATTCTTTTTTTTTTTTGAGACAGAGTCTCACTGTGTTGCCTGGGCTAGAGTGCTGTGGCGTCAGCCTAGCTCACAGCAACCTCAAACTCCTGGGCTGAAGCAATCCTTTTGCCTCAGCCTCCTGAGTAGCTGGGACTACAAGCATGTGCCACCATGCCCGGCTAATTTTTTTTTATATATATTTTTTTTAGTTGGCCGATTAATTTGTTTCTATTTTTAGTAGAGACGGGGTCTCGCTCTTGCTCAGGCTGGTTTCGAACTCCTGACCTTGAGTGATCCACCCGCCTCGGCCTCCCAGAGTGCTAGGATTACAGGCGTGAGCCACC
>CAUYRT010042916.1:0-22357 GCA_963574885.1 Lepilemur ruficaudatus | reverse complement strand
TTATTTTGGGTTTACCCGCTATGAAGAAATCTCTCTAATACTGCATCACTCCGTTATTTTGAAGAGATCACCAGAATTTGACTCTTTGGTTATTTTGAGTTTTCATATTAAATAAGGTTGAATTCATGTTAAAACAATGATGAATCTTATAATTGAGCAATATTCCATTGTATACATATACCAAATTTTAATAATCCACTCATGAATTGACGGGCACTTGGGTTATTTCCATGTCCTTGCAATAGTGAATTGTGCTGCCATAAACCTTCAGGTGCAGATGTCTTTATTACAGAATGTCTTATGCTCTTTTGGGTAGATGCCTAATAATGCTATTGCTGGATTGAATGGTATTTCTATTTTTACCTTTTTGAGGAATCTCCAAATTCTTTTCCACAAAGGTTGCACCAATTTGCAGTCCTACCAGCAGTGTAAGAGTGTTCCTGTCTCTCCACAAGAAACGACAGTGAGCTAGCACCACTTATTTTATCCTGGATTGAGCTTGAGCCCATTATTCAAAGTGAGGTGACACAAGATTGGAAGCTTGGGCTCCACATGTACTCGCCATCAAATTGGTACTGACTGATTAACACTATGGTGCTCAAATGGTGGTGGTGTTCACCAGGGATCCGGGGGTTGGGAGGGTAGACCCACATCTGAGGGATGTGGTGAGCATTGTGGAGCGGAGGGCCATATCTCTAACCCTTGCTAGGGATAGGCAAAGATATAAAATGTAACCAAAATGTTTGTACTCTCATATTTTCCTAAAATAAAAAGAAAATACACCCTGTATTACTAGAGTGCAAATAAAAAACTACAAAGCAAAGTACAAAAAAAAAAAATGATGAATCAAGACTGAACCACACGCTTGTGTGCTAGTTGATGGAAGTAATTACCAAAGTTGTCTTAGGAGTAGCTTTTGATAATGTTAGTAACTCCCTTGTAATATAGTTAATACCCCATCCAGGAAAGGAAGAGCACAGAAATGAGATTAACATAATAAATTCTCATCAATGCGTGGCTTGAAGGTTTTTTTAGGGGGGGGCTTAAATAAAATCAGCTTGTAGACAGTTATGAGATTGGGAAATACAGCACCTCATATTTAGGAGATATTACAGAAGCAAAGAGCCTTCAAACAACAAGGATGATGGACTTTAGGAATACTATATAAATAAATAAAAGCTGTAAATATGGATTTTTGATGTAGATATTTGACTGGGAATATATAGTGTTCACTTAGTATCTGAGGTTTCAGTAAATTATACATATAGAGAATAAAAAATATCACTCTAATAGAATTTCTTAAAAGTATTTTTAAATAAATTAATCACACATGGATTAACTTTAAGTCAAGGCTTACTAGTTAGAGATAAATTCATATAGTGTAAGTATAAAGCTGGCATTTCAACAGTTGATTGATGCATACTAATTTAATAATCTGTGTTACTTACAGGGACCAGGGTTATGAATTTCAATGTTAAAGCATCTACTGTACAGCTCATATTAAAATTTTCATTAGGAGACTATCAATTATTTTCAGTGTAAACTATTAGGACACCTCATTTTTTTAAAAGTGGGTATATATGAATGCCCAAGTTGTCCGTATCAGAAACAGGCTTTATGTAAGAGACATTTCTTTTGTGCTCTTTTGGTTGAAACTCTTGGTTATTTTGGAGGGACATTGTCCTCTCATTTGGGCCTCTACAACTTTTATGTCAGTTTTTTACTTATTGTAACAAAAAATGCTTTTACATACTATACTATGGCGATTTGATAATATATCTTCTCCCCTAAGTGCTGACTTATGTCCCTTTGACACAATATACTTAGTAGATAGTGCCAGAAAGTGAAGCGAATCAGGCTACACACACACAGTTTCATGGTTGAATAAATGAATGACAATGTCTTGTATTCTCATCTAAATATTTGCGTTGCCCCCAAATTCATGTGTTAAAATCCTACCCCTTAAAGTGATGGTATTAAGAGGTGGGACCTTTGGAAGGTGATTAGATCACGAGGGTGGAGCCCTCATGAATAACATTCAAGATCTTATAAAAGAAGCCTCCGAAAGCTTATTGGTCCTTCTAAGAGGTTGAGGACACAGCAAGAAAATGCTATCTACAAATCAGAATATGAGCCCAAACTAGACACTGCATCTGCTGATGCCTTGATTGTGACCTTTCCAACATTTAGAACTATGGGAAATAATTGTCTGTTGTTTAGAAGCTATCTAGTCCTAGGTATTTTGTTATAACATCCCTGATAGACTAAGACAGTACACATTTCACCACCAGAAAAAGCAGTTACAATAGGAAAATATCACATATGATAATTAAAATATGCTTACATATAATAGAAAAACTGTGGGTTGCATCGTGAAGTGGGTTTTGACATTTACCCTTTTTTTCATGACTGCACAAAGCAAAATTCAACAACATAGAACTTCCTCATGAGCTTCAACTGTAGGAGTCTGTCCTTTGCCATATTGGCACCAGCTAGCTGCACAGAGCAACAGATGGAGTTGTCTGTAGTTCCTGTAGCAGCAGGCTTGGGAGCATCCAATGGCTTTCTCCTTTTTCCTTTTCTTCTTTCCACGCTTTATGTTATTAGACCTTCAAAGTGGCATAAAAGACAATGCACTTTTTAAAACAAAAGGACCGAGTAGTGATCTTAGAATTGAGATAGACATTGCTCAATAAAGAGTCATAAGCCCCGAACCAAGGTCTCTAATAAAACAAGAGAAGGTAGAGAAACCGGCCAAAACTAGTTGGAGCCAAGATGGCCACAGAAAATGCCTCAGGTTATATTCACTGCTCATTATATGCTAGTTATAATGCATTAATGTGCTAAAAGAAACTTCTACTGGTGCCATGACAGTTTTACATATGCCATGGCAACCCCCAGAAATTGCCCTATATGGTTTATATGGGAGGGGACCCTCAGCCCTGGGGACTTTCTACCTTTCTCCCAAGAAACTCAAGGACAATCTTCCCTTTTCTTAACATGCAGCCAAGAGATAACCATAAAAACAGGCAGCCAACAATACACAAATTCTGCTCTGTCTGTGGGGCAGCCACTTTTCTTTTTCTTTCTATCTCAATAAATTTCCTTTTGCCTTACTCTATCAGCTCACTTTTGAATTCTTTCTCCCTCAAAGCCAAGAACTCATTTGGGCTTCAAGCTGGACCCCAGTTTTGAAGTCCACTTTCTTATATCAGAATGATTGAGCAAAGAATACAAGATTATACAGTTCATTAGAAAGTGGAGCTAGGATTCAACTTCGTGCCTGATTTAGAGCCTGTGATCTCAATGGCTTTGCAATAAGGATACCAACTACAGCACTTACCACAGATGAAAGTGACTTTATAAGGGGAGAGAGGCCACAGGCAGGGAAGAGGGAAAGTTTTCACTGAAACCTATCAAAGTCTTCTTCACATTTCCTAATCAGCTCCCAGGAATTTGTTGTCTAAGGCCTATGGATTGAAAGAAATTGGAAAAGCAACTCATGATAGCAGCATGGTCCATGGATTTTGGAAGTTGGTAACAGTACTCGTAGGGCAAGTCCTAGGAGACTGGCTCCTTCAAATGGAAGTAGGTAGTACGTTCATATGTAATTAAGAAGGGAACATTTATTGGAGTTGAGGGACTGCAGTCACTAGAAACCAATCACTAGAAAGCAGTCACATGAAATTGTGAGTTTCTTCAGGTTTTACTTGTGGGTCAGGTGTGTAAGAGTAATAAAGAATTCCCACATGCTTAATGCTAGAATTTTTCTTCGCTTTAATTAACCTTCTTAATAAAACAGAACATAGCTCATCTATTTCATCGATGTCTAAGGTTACTTGGAGAGATTCTACCCAACTAATTAATAGAAAAATCCATGAAAATTTTCAGGAATTACTGAGCTATATAATCAAAACACCTATTTTATATTCAGTGGCATCTCGGTGAAAGATTCTGTACTGGGGGTGGGGGTGTAAAAAAATGACACACAAAACCTGACCTCAAAAGGGATTTAAATTTACTGGGGAGGCTAAGATATATTCCAAAATAACTGTGTTGGAAAGCATTTAAATTGATAAATTAGATTGCCATTATAGCCAGAATAAATATTTTTAGTAACAAGGGAGAAAAAGTTTATAAAGTGAGAATTCAGTTGTTCACAGTTAGAGCAGCAAAACTGATTATTAAGGCATTTTAGCAACATTGTAATTAGTAGGATGACTCAGCTTTGCACCAAAACCAATCTGACCTTACAGAAATTAAAATCTCAGTCTCCTAACAAGACAGAAACTATCAGATGAGAAATGACCA
The DNA here is from genome assembly GCA_963574885.1 of Lepilemur ruficaudatus. Taxonomy (NCBI): domain Eukaryota; kingdom Metazoa; phylum Chordata; class Mammalia; order Primates; family Lepilemuridae; genus Lepilemur; species Lepilemur ruficaudatus. The sequence continues at coordinate 18,046 of CAUYRT010042916.1, read as the reverse complement.
ATTATCAGTCAATGCCCAGTCTCTGACAACTCTAATGCTTACATAAAAAGCACATCTTCTGATACAGTGCAGGAGCATTTTGTCAGACAATAATGCTTGGAGGCATTAAAAAGTACCTGCTACTTTAAAAAGTTGTGCCTTGGCAGACAGGCATCAGGCTGCAAAGTACGGATATAAATTCAAATTGTTTTGAAAACCTGCTCATTAGTGTAGGGTAAAAACAAGGGTTACTTGTGACATACTGTCTTTGTTATATAATCAGTAATATTCTCTCTCTCTCTCTTTCTCTCTTTTAAATATTTATTTCCTTTACTAAGTTTAATATCACATAGATGGTACTCGTAAACAAATACATGTGGGTGTTTATGTGTATGTATTGCATTTAGTACATGCTCTCTAAAGAAAATCTAAAGAAAATCCAGTTCTTCCAGCACCAAAAATCATTTAATCTTTTTCTACTTCTAAGAATATAGAATTGAAACGTAGTTGTAATCTACAGAATGACTGAATGTACAGTTTTGATTTCTGCCATTGTAGTAGTATTCCATTGCTGCAAAATAGATTACTATAAATGTAATGGCTTAAAACAACACAAAAATTCCGTATCTCATTTTATAGCCCATAAGTCCAGTGGGCTCCACTGGTTTCCCTACTCTAGATTTCACAAGGCCAAAATCAAGGTTTTGGCAGGGCTGTATTTCTTTCTGGAGGCTCTGGAGATGACTTCACTTCCATGCCCATGTGGGTTATTGGCAGCATTCAGTCCCATTCAGTTTTAAAACTGAGGCTCCCATTTTCTTTTTGGCTGTTTGTCGAGGATCACTTTATCTTCTGGAAGCTGCTTACACTCCTTAGCTCGTGGTCCCTTTCTTCCATCTGCAAGTCACTAATGAGTTGAATCCTCTCCTCCTGACTCATCTCCCCTCTACTTCTCTCTTTTGCCGCATCTCTCCGACTCCATCTGAGAATTTTCTCTGATTTCAAGGCTCCAGCGATTATGTTGGGTCCACCCAGATAATACACGGTGCTCTCCCTATTTTTGTCAGTTGACTAGTAACCTCATGTCATCTGCAAAGTCCCTTTCCAGCAATACCAGGATTCGTGCTTGATTGAATAGCCAAGAAATGGGAATCTTGAAGGAAAATTTTTGTAATTCTGCCTGCCACATCTGTTATCATTTACCTGGTTACCTTAAAAACTATATTTAAAATATAATTTAAGTACAGTTGTCCTTCATTATCCACAGGTCTTGGCACCCGCACAGATACCCAAATCCATGAATGCTCAAGTCTTTTATATAAATGGCTTACTTAGTATTTTCATATAGTCTGCAACCATACTCCTATATACTTCAAATCATTTCTAGATTACTTATATTGCCGAAAATAATTCTATGTAAACAGTTGTTATGTCATATTGTTTTTTATTTGTATTATTTTTATTTTAATATTTTCCTCCAAATATTTTTGATCTGTGGCTGGTTGAAACCACAGATACAGAACCCACAATTTTACTACCACTTACTTAATTGTGCTAATGCCCTTAAAAACTAAACTACTTCAACATAAGCTAATTATTTAGTATCTGTCTTCCATAAAAAACAAGTCTTCCTAAAATTTATCTTATCGGTATTTGAATATCATGACCTCAATTAACATGACCTAAAAAGTCCCATTTAGGCCTATGTACGTGTAAGAAAATGATATATTTTCCTAACCCTATCTAGTAAAAACAGTATTTAAGAAAGTGTAATGTCTCTATTTTTTGTTCCCTCTACTGTCTTCACTAGTAACATAAATCAGTTTTAAAATTTGTCAAATTTTAAGAAAGTCAGATAACATTAATCTCATTTTTTATTGTATTTACTAATTATGTCACCAAAATTCTTTATGCTAAAAAAAAAGCAAAATGATTTGTCCAAGATCAAATGACTGCTATTCAGAAGCAAGATCATATCCTCACCTACATACCAAACTATTTCATGGTATAGATTTTTTGTTACTAAACACAGAAAATATAACTTTTTAAATATTCAATTGCTCACAATATTATTGGGTTAGTCTTTTTATCACCTTTTAAAAGTGTTTCAGGATATCTGATATTATAATCCTATGTGCTTATAGTCTCTTCTTTCCCTGGATCAGAAAATGTTTAAATTTATGGAATATATTTTTTCTTCAGTCATCAATTGCCACTGAACCATACTATTATTAAATCTGACAATTATCAATTGCTAACTCTGAGGGTGACCTTGTGACTAATTATGTAACCCGCTTAAAATGATAGATTTACTATGTTTTACTTCAGTTACTTGTGAGTTTAACAAGAAGATCAAAAGGATTAGTCTTGTTAGTACAAAGCTTTCTCAAGTGCTTCTTTTCCTTGAAATTCCAAACTTGTTTTTTGTAAAAAAAAAACTCTAGAAAGTGTTGTATGAATTTTTCTACATAGTTATGCTTGCTCCTTTATGTGCATCTTTAAAAAAATTAATTATGTAATCATAATCTTTTCAGTAATTTTAGACACATTTAGCTCTTCTATAACACTAAATTATTTTAGCTATTACAAACCTATATATTCAAATCCTTTGTATCTCTTATTTTTTCTTTAAAAAAATCAGATCACATTACTCCACACCCATGTAATTCATTCATTTATTTATCTGGTATTTACTGAGCAACTCTATTGTACTCTATTTTAAGTGTTGAGGCTACACAATAAAAAAGACACAATTCAGGCCTTCAGGGCATTTACATTTTAGTAGGCAGATAGAAAATAAAAAAAGCAAATTGAAAAAACTCAAGGTTTTAGAGCATTTTAAGTGCTGTGACCAATATAAAGCAGAGTAAATAGAAAGAGGTCAAAGGAGGACAGGTGTGCTATTTTGCATAGGATTTTTGGGAAGGGACTCTCCAAGAAGATAGTAATTGAGCAGAGACCTGAATGATGTGGGGACCTGAGCCAGAGAGCCAGGAAAAGAGCTTTATAGGCAAGTCAGCAAGAGAGAGTTCCTGAAGTAGAAATGAGCTTGGATTCATGAGGGAACAAGCAGGTTAGAGTTTCTGGGCCAGGGAAAGTGAGAGGCTGCTAAGAGATGAGCTGACCCACCCATAGCATTTCAGGACTGAGCCAAGAGTCCAAAAGAGGTTAAGAATCTTGTCTAAACATGGAAAATTTATAAATCAAGCTATACTAATGGCCTGGCCAACATTCCCACTTCATGACCTGTTGTCTCTTCCTCTTTAGCCAGGATAATCACCTGTTGGTTTGACTGGGAACACTTATCTGTTGAGGTGGACAGGGAAGAAAGTAGGTCTGTGCCTGGGACTCCTGGATGATAACTGGGTCCACCTAAACTCATGGTACAACCTGACCTGGTCCAATTCCCCAGAGAGCCGAAATCTGGCAGGTTTTCTTCCCCATGTCTAATTCTCTGATTTGAGATTCTCAGACTGCTTAAAATGCTTTCCCAAACTACACCACCACTCGGGAGGAGGTAGCATGAGTACCTGGTCTCTTGGATGCCTTGGGGCACCCTAACTTTAAACAAATGTAGTTATTCTCGACTTCAGTCCTACATCCTCCCCTGGCATATCCTCTCCTCTAATTCCTGTTTTATCAGTTACCAGACTTTCAAAAGAGACAAAAAAAAATTGTGTTTGGTGTTCGTGATGTTTGTGAAATGTATCATTTGCTAATGTTCAGGAGGGTTCAAGGGCAGTACTGAGAAGAGGGTTGGGAAGTCATCAAGTTCATGCTTCGTAGTAGTTTTAAGGCTGCATAGGAAACTCAAACATTAATATTTATGTGGTGGAAAGTATTTGGAAGATTGAGTCTAGACTTAAATTGACAGTGTATCATAGGATCCCTCCAGTGAAAATGTTTCCTCATCGTTAGCTGGCAAATTACTCATTTCTTCTTTAACAGTCTTGACTTGATTCATAGTGAGTGTTGCCCTGTGTTTTTGGTGATTTTAGTTTGTAAACTCCTCTCACATGGGACATCATCTATAAGACTACTGTGGCACCACTTATGACATTTTATATATTTTAAAATTTTCATTTATTTTGAATCAGTCTCAAACCTATGAAAAATTTTAAAATATATAAAAATAAAATCCTTCATTTTTTTCTTCAACTATTTGTTAGTAAAGTTCTCAAAATCAAGCTCCATAAATTTAAAATACTTTATTATTTCTACAAATAAGAATATTCGCCTATGCAATCATAAAAATAACTATCAAATTCAGAAAATTCACATTTGTTCAATACTACCATTAATACTCAGAGAGAGATTGAGATTATGGAGAAGTTGTGGTTATTTGTAAAGATAAAGATCATTAATTCCCTTTGGAGTTAGTGGTTGAAGTATAATAGAAGACAAGACTATTAAAGGAGAACGATAAATGTAACTGATAGGCCAGCGCATGAAAGGATTGTTTATATTTGTATTGAAATCGGCAATACTTATGACAGATAATTATAATGAAGCTAATGAAGAAATCAGAAGAAATAATCTATAATTTAGGTAAATTAAAAGGAAATTGTAGGGTAGTTATAACAATATGAGATTCAAAGTTGAATTTATTAGCATTAGAGATAAGACAAAAATGTTCTAAAAGTCTATAAAGGGGCACCATGGACAGTCATCTTATATCCATATCCAGAGGCGGCAGGCTATGGAGACAAGATACCTCCACTGCTTGACAGGGCTACAGGGAAGGAAGGCCTTCAGGAGAGAACCAGTTTTCTCTTGGAAAAAAATCAAATAGAATGATCATTTCTTTCTTTTTTTGTCTCCTTAAATTTATCTTGTTATTGCATTTAATATTATATACATTATATTTTATTCAAGAATTTTTGTATTTTGCCTTGAGAAGTTTTTAGTATATCTAGATTGCTTTGTACTTAGAAGTTTTCTGAACTTTCTATGCAAAGAGGGTGAGAGAGAGAGAGAATGTGTGTGAGTCTATGGAGAGAGTACCAAAGAGTAGAACTAACAGCAATCTAGACAAAGCTTTTGAAATCTCTATATATCTGAGATATGAAGTCACCCTTGATTTGTTTCTTACTATCTTTAAGTCCAAACTGCCAAACCATCAAACTTGTATTTTCTATCTCAAAAATATATTGAATCTGCTTTTCTCCATCTCTCACCCTAGCCACCATGCTAGTCTAACCAGCATCATCACTTGCATCCTACTGCTCTCCCTTATTCCAATTTTAACTTCTCCACATATTAGCCAGCTGAATGAAAACATGTCAAATTATATCATTTCTTAAACTTTATCCTTCAACTGTATCCATTGTCCTCAGAAAAAAATTAAAACTTTACTATGGACAGTAAATTATTATGTAAACTTTCTGCCCATTTCTCCAATGTCATTTTCTGCCCTTTTCCCCTAGTCCCCAACAATTCAGTCACATGGACTGTCTCTCAATGTTAGACATATGCCAAACTCTCTTCAGCATAGAGATTATCGCATATTCTATTTCTGTCTCTGTCCCTTCCTCTCTCCAACACACATATACTTACCTGCCCCTGTTCTATTCATGGTTAATTCCTTCACGTACTTCTGGGTCTTTTCCTATATGCCACATTCTTCTTTGAGAGATCTTTCCTCATTATTCTCTCCCTCCATTAGTTAGTTATTTTTCATCTCTGTACTCAGTATGTTTTCTTCATAACATGTTTCTCTCATACACACACACACATACACAAATACACATTATTTGATTTACTTATTGTCTACTTCCTGTACAGGAGTTAGCTGGCAAAAAGCAGAATCCATGTGTGTTTTATTAATTAACAAGTGCCTGGTGTCACATAATTGGTACTTAATAAACAATTACTGAATGACTGAGTGAATTAAGTCACATGGATGGGAGGGGGTTTGAAAGTGAATTAGTACTAGGTGTAATGAAGACAAAACTTACGCAGGACTAATTGATAAGACTAAGTAGGAAAGAAATAGAATAATATACTTATTTTTCATTTTCTTATATACTAAATTTATAACAATTATTTATTATACCCTTTCTGACAAAGTGTAAGGCATATTGAGTAAATTTTGAGCTTCCGTCTTCTAGAGAACAAAGAGTTTTAGGTTCTGAGCCTAAGAAACATTAAAAACACTTACAGGAAATAGAGAATTTCAGATGTCCAGCTCTAGATTTATATTTTTAGAGATTTGAAGTCTGCATTCAGAATTTTAAAAAATCACTGATATTAATCTGCATAAAGAGAAATAAGGATATAATCTTATGGAAGACTAATATTCATTAGACAAGAGACTCCATCAGATAAAATGAATTACTTTATTACACATATACATATTTTCAAGTACAACTAGTGCCAATGTACATCAATCATGATTATTGACTAAAGCAACAAAAATGGGCTATGGTTAAAATTAGAAGAAAATAAATTATTGGAAGGTTATTGGAAGGTCAGTCTAAGTGATTAGAGATTGAGAGAACCTGGCTTAGAAAATTTAGAACAATCAAATGAGGGTAGGACCTTGAGCAGAAGCTAAGGTCAAGGAGTTGGATATCAGAATATCGCCACTAGTGAGTCTACACCTGAACACCCACCTTGTTGTGTCACTCTGAGCTTAGCCTCTGCCTCCAATCCCCCATGGACATTTCTGCTTGGTTTTGTTTACTTTTGTAAGATTTAGTCTCTCAAGTTGTTTCCTTTTAGATTGGTCTACTTGCTCCTCTTCTAAAAGTTTATTTAAATACAGAAGGGAGTGCATTACTCTCAACAAGGCAACATCACAATAAGTGACCCTTACTTCCCCCCAAAATTGAAGGATGTATATACTCTGGGAATTCTCGAATGACAATTGTTCACTGGTCACATTAGGATGTGTTTCTGCATCTTTGGTCAGTAGAATTGTAATGAATACAAAATCAGTAAAATTTTATTTGCATGTTGGCACTGATTAGTTTCATGTGGGTATGGAAATTTGTAGTTAGTATTTACCAGGCATGGGCCCTCACCCTTATGTTTGATATTCTGTCAGCATATAAAATCCGCAGGCTCTTATTGACTTCTCCCCGTGGCATGCAGTGTGAAATATCTGCTAATCTTTCACTTTACTTTCCTCAACAAATACTTAGAGCAGCTACCACATACGTAGTTCTAAAAATTCTCTAATTTGTCAAAATCACTGACCGATCAATGATCCAGTCTTCTTAAGTGCTAATTGTTCAAAGTCTTATAGAAATAATAACCTAAGCTGGACACATGGGTCTAGCTTTTATGACGGCCAGATGGATAGGAAAGATTATAATGGCACCTAAGCATCTGTTAAAACTAACTATATCAATGATCTGTGAACCAAGCCATGCTTTTGTGATGGACTATTACCACTTCAGAGGTATAATTATGGACTATAAGGTCAAACATTTACTTTTATAAAAGAGCACCTAGGAATAAAATTATACATTGCCCTATAGCATTTTAGGATGCTATCAAGTAGAACTATATTTGTTAGATAGACAATGAGGGACTTCCTGCCCTCCTAGGGAAAAAGGTAGGTGCCCCAAGCAATTACCACACCTGGGGGAGGAGGGAACACCTTACCCATCTGCCAATCAGAACTTAGTGTGTCAACTGCAAAAAATTGTAGAGGATTCCCCAGCCTGTGGGCCAAGTAGCACAGGCACAATAGGGTCTGGAAGGTGACCTAGAACAACCTAAGGCTAATTATCATGTCATTAGCTTAAATCTACATTGTGGTCCACAACCCCCTTCATGGGCTTTTACAGAGGCTCATGGGAGATCCCTATGCACAGTAAGACTCAGGTTATATAACTGCCAACTGTTCATCAAAGTAGTTCAATAGTGATGTTTGAACCACGAGAAGGGTCCAGCCGAAACAATATAAAATGGGACCCCAGACCATAATAGGGCCCTGCTGTTATGACAAGGGGCCTGTTTGTTGTCTGTGGAGAATGTATCTTACTCTACTCAATAAACTTCAGCTCACACTAGCATACTTTGGTATGTCTGGTCATTCTTCAGAAAAAGAGCACACCAGGAACCAAGAACAGATAACTACGATCTGACATATTCTCTGCAATTATAAAAAGAAATGGAGCAAATATGACTCAAAAGACATTTAGCAGGTGGTACTTTTCTGTAGTATGAAAGAGGTTGCAATGTTCATTGTATTTGCAGTTTGCAAATATTGCTTCTTAGTAAAGCATAACAATTATTTGTTTCAAGTCTGAATGAATCACATAATAGGCATAAATCAGATAAATGCACTTTTACCCTGGAGCCCTCTTCGGGGGGTACCTGTCAATGGAGGTCTGTGACAACGGACACACTCCAGTAGCTCATGAATCTTATCTGCTAAATATAGTAGGCAACGGAATCAAAGATCAATAAAAAGATTAATGGTTTTAATTACCCCTATGTAACCAGTTGTGGGTAAAATTTTACTTTCTACTTTCACTGAGGGTAAAACACCACAGAGAACCTTCCAGTAAAACTAATTTGACTTTCTGCTTGGTAAATTGCTCATTGGCAGTCCTGTAATGAGTCTGCTCTGTGTGTGACTGAACACTGAGCATGCTTCCACTTTCTAAAGTCAAGAAAAAAAGGCCATAAAACTGATGAATGACACATAAACCATTTTCCTGTGAGAAATACTAGGAAATAAGACAATTTTCAGACCAAAATTTCCCTGCTTGAACCATATGGAGCAAGAAAAAGAGTACCCAGTGAGTGTTGTGTTTATGGCACTGCATAAGCAGTGCTAATAAATACTGGCAAACATCTTCTGAAGATATACAGAATAACTGACAAATGAAATTATTTCCTTTTTGACAAAAGAATGACAAAGACAAAAACCTCAGTCTATATGATTTGCTTATGATTATTAATATTTAGAGAGAAAACTAGTTAATAGGCCATGGTGTCTATTTGCAAATCCACATTCAAGAATAAGTGGGGCTCTGAAAGGTTTCTAGCAATTCTTTTTCAATTGTGCCCTGGTGTGCCATCAGCTTTATTATGATAATTCCTAGGGTAGTGCTTCTAGAAAAGGAGTCAAGGGACTGCATCATAATATCAAAGCTCTCTCAAGGGAGAATGATTAGAATCACAGGCATAACTTTTGTTAGGAAGATTTTTATTTTAGTTTTGGGGTTGCAAAGGGTGAATGCTGCTACAGTAAAAAAAAATAAGTAGTCATCTTAAAATTATTCACCTTACCACATTTGTCTGACTATTTTATTTGTATTAGCATTCCTCTTCCCAATTAATATAACATTAAATTAAGCTGCCAACATCAAATATTAATAAGTTGTTGAATATAAATGTCCAAGAATGTCTATGTTGAGGGTGTAAGTTCAGAGGGGCATTCAGTCCATAAGCAATGAAAGTCCAAGAAATTATTTTAGGCAAATGCATAAGTGTGATATTTCCTATATGGTCTTAAAGAAAGATAAATACAATTCACAGAACAGTTATTTCCAAACTGAACTATGTTGGTTTATTTGCTCAATGACTGCCCAAACCATGTGATAGAAGTGAAAACCTACTACTCTGAATCTGTTCTTTATTTTTCAGAACAACAACAGCAAAATATCTGCAGTGTTACATCTGAATGCTCACATGCAATTTGGGTTATAAGATATTCTCTGGGATACAATTCTTATAAAAGGAAAGGAGAAGTACAATTAGCCAAAGAACAAACTCAAATTGTTATACAGGCTCAATCATACTCATTCAAACTGGTGAGGAGATTTGGAACAAACTTTTCCTGTTACACTTACCTAGCTTTTATACTTTGGTTTTACTCAGTCAACAAATGTGTGCTGCCTGAGGAAATATATATTCTTGGGTGAGATTTGCAACTGAAGCAGAACCTTGAATGAGGTAAGCATGACAATGGTCTCTTGACTACACTTCTTACAGCTGAGCAGCAAGTCCTCCTTGAAGGAGAATCTAGGTGACATATCTCTATCACAGCCTACCCCTTGGGCTCCCCAGATGCCATTTTCCCTATCTGCTCAGGAAATAATTATACCAGAATTCTAGTGGGCTTCTGATACTGAAAGGAAGGTCAGAAAAACAAGATCAGTGGGAGAGATTATAGGCCTCACTGCTGAAGTTGGTTTTGGTGCTACAATTGAGTTTCTCTCTCTCTCTCTTTTTTTTTTTCCCTTTCACTATTGTGCATTCTAGATTCTCCCTTAACCTCAGGTACAACTTCTGCCTACTTCTCCTTATTTGGGGAAGTGCTTGTAGTAACAGATTCCTTTAGTGTTTGCCTTTCATCTGGGAAAGCCTTTATTTCTCCTTCATTTATGAAGCTTAGTTTGGCAGGATACAGAATTCTTGGCTGGCAGTTATTCCTTTTAAGAAGACTGAAAATGGGACCTCAGTCCTTTCTGGTTTTTAAGATTTTTGCTGAGAAATCTGCTATTAGTATAATGGGTTTTACTTTGGAAGTTTCTTGATGCTTTTGTCTTACAGATTGTAGGATTTTCTATTTCAGTTTGACTTTTTCTAGATCGAAGACTCTGTGCCTTGGTGAGATTCTATTTACCATGAATCTTCCACATGTGTGATGACCTTCTTGGATCTGGATGTCTAAATCTCTGGTGACAGCTGCCAAGTTTTCCTGCATTATTCCCTCAAACAGATTTTTCATGCTTTTTTGTATTCTTCTTCTCCCACAGTGTTACTTATGATTCTTAAATTTGTGCACTTTACATAATCCCTATTTCTCAGAAAGATTGTCCATTCTTATCAATTGTTTTTTCTTCCTTTTTGGCTAACTGGGTTAATTTGAAAGACCTATCTTCAGTCTCTGAAATTCTTTCCCCTGCTTGATCTAGTCCATTGTTAAAATTTTCCACAGTATTTTGAAATTTGCTAAATGACTCTTTTATTTACAGAAATTCTGTTATATTTTATCTTAGATTATCTGTCTCTTTAATACATTTTTCATTCATCTCCTGAGTTATTATTTTCATTTCTTTGTATTTTTTGTGGTTTCTTTCCCATCAATCCCATTGATCTTACTTTTGATCCATACTCTGAATTCCACATATGATATTTCAATAATTTAATTTTGCTTGAAGTCCATTGCTGGAGATTTAGTGTGATCCTTTGGAGATGTCACTAACAGCCTGTTTCTTTATGTTGCCAGAGTTCTTATGCTGATCCTGTCTCATCTCGAAGCTCCTCTCTTAGCTTAAAACAGATAGCTTTCCAGTATACATGTTCTACTCTGCTGGGAACTTTGTTGCTCAGTGAAGAAGTGTAGAGTTTTCTGGAGATGTGCTTAAGTTCTACTCTGTAAGATTGGCCAGGCAGGAGAACGGAAAATTCATTGTAAGCCTATAACACTGCTGCTCTCTTGCATCATACCATTTCCCTATGGTTATCATGGCATGAGCAGGTGTTGGAGGATATTCATATGGAGAGATGGGCTGATCCTCAAGCTCCTGCTGAAAGCTCAAATGAGGGCAGGTCCTTCATGGAGGCAGATGGACATGGGGGCTTAGTCCTCCCAGCTCCCCTGGTGGTGGTGGCAGTGGTGGCTGAGTGAGGCTGCTGTCCAGTGGCAGTGGATGTCAGGACTATGGCCATTCACTCCACCTAGGTGCAGCAGCAGTGGTGGTGGCAGTGGTGGCGGTGATGTGGGTGTTTGCCCCACCCAGGACTGTTAGTGGCAGTGCTACTCAGGTGGTGGTGGATCAGCTGCACTACTTACATGATGGTGGTAGGTGCTGTGGTCTGTGGGCCTGTGCTTCTCCCAAGTCCCATGGCAGTGGTGGCTGGGCAGGGCTACCATGGTAGCAACAGTGGGTGCTAGGTCCATTGGTACTTGTTTGCCTGGGTACCCTGGTGTCATTGGGTGGGAAGCACATGGTACCCACCCATGGGGCACACAAGTGTGCCTGGCCTCCCTGCTCCCTCCTTATCCCAGCAGTGCTGATTAGGAGGCAGCAACAATGACTCTGACCCCTGAATTTATGCAGCACCTGGCAATGGGACCTCATAATGATGGCTGCTGCAGTGCCCAGGGTTTGTATGCCAGTGGGACACCACTGTTCCTTTTCTCCAGAGCAATGTCCTCGCACAGTCTCCAGTCAGCTCCCTGTATAAGACCAGAGGCCTGATGCAGTGGCAGTGCCCTTCTATAGCTCCAATTGTAATGTCCATAGGGGAAATGTGGAGCCCTGGGATTCTTTCCTCTGGCCCTTCCCCACATGTGGGCACCCTTCCTTGGTACCTCCAATCCTGCAAGTGGGTCACCCCACTTCCCTTTTCTTCAATTTTGGTGCCTCTCATTGCCTGTTGATTCCCAGTGCTCTATTTTAGACAATCTAGCTAAAGGTGAATAACTATTCACGACCTTCAGTCGTCTCCATAAGAACGACATGTGTAGGCTGCTTCTACTCTACCATCTTGGCCCCTCCATCCTGAAACCTTGCTTTTTAAAAATAGAAAATCTGAGTGGAAATATATCCATTATGACTATTGAATTAGTAAGTAAAATACATTTCTCCTCCCAAAATATTTTAAAACAATATTGGGCCCAGAAAATCTTATGCATGATTTCTACCTGATATATAATTTCAAACCTAATCAAACCAAAGAATGGGGAAATTTTTTCATGTGGTGACCATAAGCTTAATAACAAAACTGTAAAACATCATATAAAGCAGGAAAATTACAGGCTGCTCTCATTATTGAATACAGATGCAAGCACATTTTAAAGAAGACAAAATAAAATAGAACATGTATTAAAATGATAATATAGGCTGACCAAGTTGGGTTTATTCCTGCTAGTAACAGATTATTTTAACTTCAAGAAAAATCGACATTGTAATTAACTACATTAAAACATTAAATGAACAAAACAGAATGATTATTTCAATTGATGTGGTAAAAGCATTAAATAAATTCAGCATCTATCTGTAATTAAATAAGTCCACAGCTAAATCAGAATAGAAACAAAATGATAAGGTTAAATGCCACAACCCAGAGCAAGCATCATGCATGCTTACTAGTGAAGGTTAAAAGATTTTAAAAGGCTTAGTTCTAAATTAGCTAGCTGTTATCTACTATCACTACTTCTATATGAGAGAGGGAGACATAAGAGAGAGAGAAATTGAGATTCAAAAGTATGAAATAGAACTTACTAGTTGTTAATTACCTGAGTAAACTGATGACAAAACCATACAAAAATGCAGATTCATTTTCAGAAATAATAAAAAGAGTTTAGCCAAACTCCTTACAAAAGTTTGATATATACATGTCAATTGCAGGAAAACATTATAAATGTGAATTTTAAGAATGCTGCTTAAATGATAACCACCATAAAATAAAATAACTGAAGTATCTAAGACTCAATCCAACAAAAGCTGTGTAAAAAAAATAGAATTATTATTAAATCTTTACTGAAAAACACTGAGAGACCTAAATCGTGTTATCTGGTAGCCAGCTTTCAGAAAAGAACTCAATGATTCCCTCCTTCTGACAAACATATTAAGTGTAGTCCCACATGTACTGGGGAGGGTCAGTGTGTCCAATGCACGTGATAGACATTTTATCATATCTCTACCAAGTTTAGGTTTTAAAAGTTGGTGGCTTCTGTTTTGGGTGATCTCTCCCTCTCCATCTTGGATCACTTATTCTGGAAGAAGCAAGCTGCCACATTTGAGCAGCCCCTCAGACACAAGAAGAAATAAAGCCTCTAGCTAGACACTGAGACCATGTAAGTAATTCTGGAAGAACAATCTCTTGCCCTAGTAAAGCTGTGGGATAACTACTGCACTGGCAACTGGCTTGACTGCAACCTCGCAAAAACTCTAAGTGAGAACCACCAGCTAAGCCACTCCTGGATGTCTGATTTTCAGAAACTGTGAGAGATAATAAATATTTATGGCTTTAAGACGCTAAATTTTGAAGTAATTTGTTACACCAGTAGATAACTGATATGCACATCATATGCATGGATAAAAAACATTATCATAATGTCAATTTTGTCTAATTTGATTTATCAATTTAGTGATATTCTAATAAAAATCCCTAGCAGGCTTTACATAGAATATGATGTTCTGGTTGTAATATTCATATGGAAAAGGAAAGGACCAAGAGTATCCAGGACACTCACGAAGACAAAGAACAAACAGGGGAAACTTGCCCTATCAGAAGTGAAGATGCATTACAAAAGAGCAAAAATTAATTTAATAAAGAGAAGAGTGAAAGAGAACATGAAGCCCAGATACAGAATTGTGCATACATGGAAATTGATATATAAGAGGCTTGGTTTTACATTTCAGTAAAAAGTATCAGTAAATGATACTAGAACATTTGGTTAGACTTATTGAAAAGAAAAAGGATAAAAGTGGATAGTTACTTCATACCACAAGGAAAAATAAATACCACTTGATTTAAAGATCTAATTAAAGAGAACAAAACTTTAACACTGAAATAAATGTGGAAGACCATTCTTAATAGCTTAGGAAAAGACACCAAAAATACCCAAGTCAAAAATAAAAAGGAAAAGGTGAAAAAACTGAATTTAATTAAAATTTGGAACACTGTTAATTATGCTATATAAAGGATGGAAAACAAGCCATGGACTGTAGAAAATATTTGCGACTCACAAACAGGACTAACTTGAAAATACATACACAAATCCTTAAAATACTAGACAAGGAAAAGACAACAAAAATGGAGAAAAAAATAAATGTAATACATTCATGAGGAATTCTTAGACCTTGATGTATATGTAGCCTAATAAACTTATGTGAAAAGATGAACCTTATTAATAATTGGGCAAGGACAGTCACCTTGGCTCATATCTGTGATCCCAGTGTTTTGAGAAGCCAAGGCAGATGGATTGCCTGAGTCTGAGAGTTCTAGACCAGCCTAAACAACATAGCAAGGCCCCCTCTCTACTAAATAAGCAAACAAACAAACAAACAAATGGGCAAGGCAGGGTGTGCCTGTATTCCTAACTATTTGGGAGGCTGAGGTGGGAGGGTTGCTTAACCCAGGAGTTTGAGGCTGCAGTGAGCCATGATCGTGCCATTGTGCTCCAGCCTAGAAGACAGAGTAAGACCCTACTGTCTCTGAATACTGCTACTACTACTAGTAATAATCAGGCAAAGCCAAAGAAAATAGTTATATAAATTTCATATATATCAGATCGGTAGAAAATATGAAGGTTGAACATAACAAGTGTTGCCTGGTGAGAGAAACATAAATTGATGAAACCAACTTAGAAAACAATTTATAATTATTTAGTAAATTTGAAGATATACATACTATATTAGTTTGCTGCAATAACAAAGCATTACAGATTGAGTAGCTTGAATAACAAAAATTTATTCTCATTCAATTCTGGATGCCAAATATTCAAGATCAAGGTGTCTGTGGGTTGGTTTATTTGGAGACTTCTCTCTTTGGCTTTCAGATGGCCATCTTTCCTCAGTGTCTTCACATGATATACCCTTTATGTGTGTCTGTGTCCTAATTTCTTCTTATGAAGACACTAGTCATATTGGATTAGGGCCCAACCATATAACCTCATTTTACCTTAATTACCTCTATAAAGGCTCTATCTCCAAATACAGTCACATTCTGAGGTACTGAGGGTCAGGACTTGTGAACATATGAATTTTTGTGGGGATATAATTCCATGACATGTACACTTTGAACCGTCAATTTCATAAGCATCCTAGAGTAATGTTTGTACCTGTATATAAATATTTATAGCAACATTGTTGTAAAATAAAGAAATGGAAACAACACACAACTAAATAATAAAGAATGGAAAAATAAAAATGTATATTAAATGTCAAATGGATAAAGTTATACAGTGAAGAAATAAATATGCAAGAAAAATAATAAAACAATAAACAATCCCAGTTATATGCATGAACCTAGATAAATATCATAAATTTTTGAGCAAAAATAAAAGCATGTCATAGAAAAAGAGATATAAAGTCCAAAAATTTTCAGAACTAAATGACATACACTTAAGGACAAGCACACACATATATGTTTTAAGAACATAAAGAAAAGTAAGTAAATGTGTATTAGCCTTCATCCCATGAAACAAGTAATTTCAAAATATGCTGGTTGCAATTTGGATTGGGCATGTCTGGGATGGCTCATCCCACACAACACCACGTGGAGCTGGAATATTTGATACACGTTCATGGGCAGCTGGCAGTCGAGTTTCTCATTTCCGTATCTGACAATAGGCTGGCTATTAACATAGATGATGATGTCAAGTGTGCTTTCCATTATCCAGCTAGCTGTCCCAGGTTTGTTCATCTGGTAATGATCACAAGGTTCCAAAGACAAGCACTGGCACAAAGAGAGGTCAGGCCTTACCATGCAAGGACTTTGCAAGCCCCTGTTTGCTTTGTATTTTTAAAATGTCAATATATTAGTTGGCATTCTTCAGAGAAGCAGAGCTAAGAGGATGTGTGTATGTGTGTGTGTGTGTGTGTGTGTGTGTGTGTATAATGGAAAAAGATTTATTTTAAGGAATTGGTTCACAAAATTATGGAGATAGACAAGTCCAAACTCTACAGGGTCGACTGTCAGTCTGAAGATCCAGAGATCAGCTGATGCTGTAGTTCAAATGCAAAAGTTATTGATTGCAAAATTCCCTACTGCTAAGGGATCAGCCTTTTGCTCCATTCAGGCCTTCGAGGGATTAGATGAGAGTTACCCACATTATGGAGGGCAATGTTTACTCAAAGTCCACTATGTTAAATGTTGATCTTATCCAAAAACACCCTCATGAAAACATCAAAACTAATGTGTGATCACATATCTGGGGACCATGACCCAACCAAGTCAACATATAAAATTATATAACTGTAACAGTCAAATTGGCCAAAAAAGTCATAGTTCCAAACTCTACCTCTTCAGGAGAAGAATTAAAACTCACATTGCAAAAGAGTACAATATAAAACAATGGGCAAATGTGTGACCATTTTCATGGTAATATACCACAGAATGGTAAATAATTCAGTATTATGGTTACATTTATGAGGTAGGAGAAGAGAATAAGATTTAGGGATGAGTACCCCAAAGCAATCACTGCAGCCACAAAAATAAATAAATGGGATCTGATCAAATTAAAAAGCTTCTGCACAGCCAAGGAAACTATCATTAGAGCAAATAGACAACTTACAGAATGGGAGAAAACTTTTGCTCTCTACACATCCGATAAAGGTCTGATAATAAGAATCTACCTACAAATCAAAAGAATTAACAAGAAAAAATCAAACACCCCATCAATAAATAGGCAACGGAAATGAACAGAAACTTTTCAAAAGAAGACATAATAATGGCCAGCAAACATATAAAAAAATGCTCAATATCTCTAATCATTAGAGAAATAGAAATCAAAACCACAATGAGATACCCCCTAACCCCAGTGAGATTGGCCTCTATCAAAAAATCCCAAAACAACAAATGCTGGCGAGGTTGTGGAGAGACAGGAACACTCTTACACTGCTGGTGGGACTGCAAATTGGTGCAACCTCTGTGGAAAAGAATTTGGAGATACCTCAAAGAGCTAAAAATAGAATTACCATTCGATCTAGCAATAGCATTATTAGGCATCTACTCAAAAGAGCATAAGACATTCTATAATAAAAACATCTGCACCCGAATGTTTATGGCAGCACAATTCACTATTGCTAGGTCTTGGAAACAACCCAAGTGCCAGTCAATTCATGAGTGGATTATTAAAATTTGCTATATGTATACAAGAGAATATTACTCAATTTTAAGAAATGACAGTGAGCTAGCACCGCTCATATTGTCCTGGATTGAGCTTGAGCCCATTATTCGAAGAGAGGTGACACAAGATCGGAAGAATGGGCTGCACATGTACTCGCCATCAAATTGGTACTGACTGATTAACACTACGGTGCTCAAATGGTGGTGGTGTTCTCCAGGGATTCAGGGGTTGGGGGGGTAGACCCACATCTGAGGGATGCGGTGAACATTGTGGAGAGGAGGGGCATACCTCTAACCC
>CAUYRT010042915.1:0-19908 GCA_963574885.1 Lepilemur ruficaudatus | reverse complement strand
GAGCCAAAGTGGACTGATAATCTAGTTTCTTGCTCTCTCCTATCCCAATGCTGGCAGGAGGGAATGAAGTTGAAGAATTCACCAAGATTATTAAAGTAATAAAAAGTTGTTATATTTTGTGGTACATCTGAGTGTAATGTCTTATCTGTAAATTGATCATGGCTAAATTCACAATCCATAGTATATCAGTTTATGTAGATGAATTTTGCAAATCTAGATATATATATATCTTTTCTGTAACACACATACACATTTAGACAGACTCATTGATTACTAACAGCTCTGGCCTGTGACATCTCAGAGAAGTCTACAATTTAGCAGGCCACAGCCATATCTTCTCCAGTGAAGCTGGAACCTCATCACTGATGAGTGGGTAGAGCTGCTTCAAAACTTTTTCCTCCCCTGGACACTCTCCCTTAGGCCTAGAGGTGGTAATGTCTCCCAATATTTACTATTTTTTGTACTCTCTAGAGTTCTTTTTTATAATATATAAATTATAATGCTATATATTTTTTATAAATTATATTTATGTGTGATAGTCTTGACCTTTTCTTTCTTTCTTTAAAATTTGTTTACTTATTTATTTATTAAGAGACAGAGTCTCACTATGTTGCTCCAGGGCTCAAATGATCCTCCCACCTCAGCCTCCCAAGTAGTTGGAACTACCGGTGCACGCCACAGTACCTGGCATTAGCTTTCTCTTATCATTGGTAAGATGGCAGCTACAGCTCTGGTCATTTTGTGCATATTCCAGGGGGAGAAAAAAAATCAAAGAACTAGCCGATCTCACTGCTCAAAACTAAGTCATATTGCTACTCCTAGCTGAAAGAAGTCTAGAAAACCAATAGGAACAGGAGTTAAATTGCCGAGTGTTGGAATGGACATTGAGTGATCATATCTATGAAATTTTCCACAGTCAATTGCACTGCAGAGTCAACATTTGTGTCAGTAACCAATTTTTTACCTCTCAGTTTAAAATCATTTATTCTTTTCTGTGCTTGGTAAAACTGGATCTGGACCCATAAACATTTACCTTCACTAGCTGGCACAATATTAGTCTGAGAATAAAGGGTGATGAAGGGATATTTCAAGGCACAGTACAGGAAGGAGTTTTCTTCCTGATCCCATATGTCTATTTTCTGGCTTCAATGGCATGGCTACCAGCTCTATACAGGAGACCCAGGGGGCCCAACATCTAGTGAGTTTTGTGGGCACCCCAATAGGCAGGTGTATGCTTGTCACTCGAGCCCATCAGCACCACCTTGGGTAGCTTCTTGTTCACCAGGGCTAGACCACTCACTGCAAAACAGCTCTGGCCTGTGACAACTCAGAGAATGCCACAATCCAGCAGCCTGCAGCCACATTCTCTCCAATGAAATCTGAATCTCATCATTGAAGGGTAGGGAGAGGTTCTTCCAAACTTTTTCCTTCCTTAGGTATTCTATTAATAGGCCTAGACATGGTAACTTCTCACAATATTTACTATTTGTGTACTCCCTGGAGTTCTGTTTTATTCCTTTTAAAAGATACTTACCTTTTATTAGGTAATAAGTTTTCTTATTACATCTTTCCCAGTTCAAATTACTGCTGTGATTTGTGTCTCCTGACTAGTCCCTGACTGATACAATACCCAAACAACCTTCTTTCCTTACATAAACTTTATATGGAGTGTGTTCATCCCTGTCTCAAATGAGATGGTGCCGATGTTACATCTGTTACCGTATTCTATTTAAAGTCAAGTGCAGTCCTGTCCATCACGTCTGGGGGTGACTCTTAATGATCTGTCAACTAAAGTAAAATACCAATTATCTGCCTACAACACACCTAGCACTGAATGGTGGAGAAGAAATGGAATAACTACAATAAGCACTCCTTATTAGGAAATATGGAAAATGGGAAAGAAATAGCAGTTACTGATTCATAGCAAACATCAAATTTTACTACATAGGGACAGTGAAGAGTCCCTGTTCTAGAGGTATTGTCTTGGGTAGACAAACAGAATATTCCCTGTCCATTATCTTCCATAATCACATACGAGGTGGCCATTGAATAGGATACTATTCCTGGAAACTGCACAGCTCTAATAGCCCACTAGGGGCCTGCTGGTCCAAATTCAGTAGACTCATGATTGCCTGAGGGCACACTGCAGCTGGCCAGGTGGGTCTTTCTTTGGCAACAAGTACCCTCTATGATATAGTAGGCTTCTGTTTTTGCTTGTGGTCAGTTCCATGAGCAAATAACCACAACCAAGGGTCTGGTGTGGACATAGTTTTCAAGCCTGGAATTTGTGATATCGATGCTAGCTTCTAAGTTTATTCAATATTTTTTGCAGCTAGTTCTAACATTCATCCAAAACAATAGATTTGGGTGGTAGGACAGCAATTCACTAATCTGTCAAATGTTTCCAGGTTGGATTTTGTTCCTTAAACATCAGAAGATTTCCTGATTTATAGTCTATTTCCTTCTCCCTTCCTCCTTCCTCCTCCCCCCTTCCCTCTCCTCCTCCTCCTCCTCTTCCCCCTCCTCCTCCTCCTCCTTCTCCTAACTACTCCCTCATGGTGTCTTGTTTTCCTAAGTCCTTGGTACCTTTGCTGTGCATGCCATTGCATTTGAAAAATTATTTGTAGGAATAATTTTAGGTCTAGAATTAAGGCATCTTCCCTAAGAGAGTCTTTTCATGTTTCTGTCAGGTTCCTGGGTCACTTTTAGTCTGGAAACCTCCTAAATTCAAGTTCAAGCCTTTAAGTTACCTGACCTACCCAGTTATCTGGCAGTTTGTCCACAAATCCCACATTAAGCCACTTTACTTCCATTGTTACTTACTTGCTGTAAGGCTATGGCTTTTGGGGATCCTGGCTGAAAGAAGAGGGAGAGGTTTATCAGAGTTCTTACTTTTGGTTGCTCTGACTTGGAATTTTTTTCCTCCTGATCCTGCAAAACACAGCTTTTTTTTTTAGTTAGTCAGATATTCTTTCAGATAGGCAGATGACCTCATGGCAAAAACTGCTTTGAGTGTAAACTTACATCTTAGTTCTTATCTTCTTCTATGTTTTGGCCAGTACATTATTTACTATGTTGATAGCTCTTTGATGCTTAGATGTCATTAGGAGGAGGGCTGTTCTGAATTACTTAGCCATTATTAGACAAGACAACATTCCTAATCTGATCTTTGTCTTGGGCTCACATAGTTGTGAAGGCCTGGGCTTTATCTCCAGCTAAGATCTTAAACTTCACAGCCATTGCTTATGACCACATCAGTTTAGGGTATAGAATTAGCTGGGTTTTTCAAAACTTGAAGGTGCCAAATTATATGACTCACATTAAACAAACACATGCTGTATGTGTTGAGCACCTCCTTTAAGCAAAGCAGTTACAACCTTCCATCTCTGCTTGCAGATTGGCAGATTCCAGTCCAAGTCCATCTGTTTCTCACAGAAATTTGCTGAAAGAGTTAAGGAGGAGGCAGCACACACTAACATCATGCAAAGTACCTGTTGTTTCAACTAATGTCAAAGCCTCAATTGGTATTAATCTGTATCACATGGTACAGAAGATGGAATATGGAAAAAAAATTTAGATCACATAATAATGATTTCCAATCTAGCATCAAACTACCTCCAATGGCCAGATTCCCATTTTAAGTTCTGTTACTTTTAATACCCTACTTATGTCTCATTGGCCATGACCAAGTCACATGGCTCCCACTAACTACAAAGAAGCCTATGAAAGGGAGTTTTTCATTTTTTGATCTCAATAGCAGAAAAGGCAATTTATAAAGAGGTTGGGATGGGTCTTAAGTGATCCTACTTATTTATAGTATATGCCTCAATTGAAATACAACCAGTAGAACTTGTAATAATTTGAAGTATAAAAAGACAGTGAGTTTTTGCTTAAATAAAAAAGACTGAGTTCCAGCCTCTAGAGTAGACCCACTACTGTTTTGATATGTGACCTCAACTTTTACTTAAACCCTGAATTTTTTCATCTTTGATATGTAAGAATACACATCCCAAAAGGGGAATTGTGTGGATAGATAACATATAAAATACTATGTACAATAAATGTTATACATACAATAAATATGATTTACTGTGATTGCCCTCTATTTACTGAGATAGTCATTGTTCACAGTATCTAAATTTATCCACCTAAATGTTTGTCTTGATAATTAATTATGACATTTCTGATTATGACATGCTAGATTGACCTTTCTCTTATTGTTATTTACCCAGAACACATAGGTATGCTGTCCCTAGAGCCAGAAATTTTCAATTAGTCTCTAATTAAAGTATTTCTTTTGTTAATGTTTGCATCATTTTAGCAACTACTCAGTTATAATGCTATTTGTCTATACTATACATACGTCTAAAGAGGAATCGAGTATTATCGAGCATCTATTCAATGCCAATAGACTATATATTAATATATTCCAGATTCTTATTGTTTACATTTCTAGTTTTCCACTTAACATTAACAGTGATTTTAAAATGAAGTTCGTGAAAGTTCTGAAGAATTCCTATGTGACAGTAAAAGGAGGGAGAATACAAACATTACCTTGTAGATTTTTACACTAGGTTGTTGCTTAGAGTTTTAGGTGCTGCACATATTACCAGTGTAAAAGGGCATATTGATTTCTTTCATGTTTCTATTTCTTTGTTAAAGCACAATTGGAAATGTGCAACCTAGATAGCTTAATGTATTAAAAGACTTTAGCTCCAGATAACTAAAAATATTAATTATTGTGTATCCCTGATACAGAAGTGATCTTGATTTTCTTCCGGCTTGTCCTTAGCCTATTGCATTTGTTGGTTCTGTATAATCTGCTGCCAGAACAAGATTCCTTAAAGACTATGATGGTGAGCATGTTGAGGCTCCAAGATAACCATTATAAGGACAAGAGATTATATGCAAATCTTTTGAACTGAGTTTCCTAGAAACTAGACGAATATTCATAAACATCATTTCTAAAGCGGTTTTTTTTTTGCTTTATCTTTGAAAACAAATGCAAATTAGCACATTATAAAGACAGCAGTTAACACAAATATTGATATAAATATTTCGAAACAGCAAGCTGTTAGTTCTGGATTGTGATTATCATCACTTCGAATAAATACTGACAGTGCAACAGAGGAAATACAACATAGACGAAGAAACTGTGAATTTTAAGATCTAAGAGAATTTCTCATAGTACAACTGGAAGTTGTTCACATAAAAATAACAGCAATAGGCATAGAACAGTAAGTCAGTTTTTCATATGCCAAGCCAAGCATATGGATATATGGATATATGGGTTTCAGAATAATCAAGGAAACCAAGCACATAGCCCAGTTCATGCCAATGTGACAGACCTGCCTAGGGCTCTTGATCTCATAAATGTGATATTTCATCAACACTACACATATCAGGGAAAAGCTGATAATGCAGTTTAATAGACCCTGTCTATTAGCATTTTGGCAAGCATATCAATGAATCTAACTCTTTAATACAACATGGAAATTGGAATAATGTTCATATTAATGATAAATCCATTAGTCACTCTTTTCCAAAACTCCGAAAGACCAAGTTAGTGATTTGTGAAGGTGTTTCCACCTCTGAGATAACTTTTCCTGTCTTTGGGAATGCAAAACAATCTTTACGTTTCAGGAGTAAAAAAGATATTTCAATACTATCTTTTAATATTGTAAAGATTTTTTAAAAATTTTATGATAGTTAATCTAGAATACTTTTAACATTAAATTCAGGGTTTTAAACACATAATTATAACATAATATTTGTATATGTATAAAATCTTGATTTATATTCATTATCATGTCTGTCTTGGTTAAGATAAATGATAATTTTATACCATATAATTTACTAAGAATCCCTTTTGCCATAGATTAGCCTCATTGAAATTTTCTTGCATCTTTAACAAATTTACAATGTTTTGAGTTTTCTGATCAATTAATATATAGATTTTTGTATTTTAAAAATATATATGTTACCACATTAGGCAAATTATCTCAGACTTAAAGGGATATTGGAAATTTAGTTTCTCATCAAATGCAGAAATCCTTTCTATACAAATCCTGAAATTTTGGATGAATTCTTCTGTTAGAATATTTTGTACCTCATAAGTCAGCCTAACATTGAACAACTCTAATTATTGGAAACATGGTTTTCACGTTGAACACAAATTTACCCATTTGTCCTAAGCTTTTCCTTTTCAGAAATGTAGTACATGACAGCTCTTAAAAAATTTAAAGATAGATCTTATTTCTTTCTCTAGGCTTCTACTTTCCAATCTGGGCCACCTCTTCATGATTTCTAAACCCCTTACAATTCCTGATGTTTTCTGCTAGATGTAGATTTTTTTTTTGCTAATGTTCATCATAAATAGTGACATCAAGAATTTAATACTATGCACCAAATGCAGTCCAATTGAGGAACTTTTATTTTCTAAGATCTTTCCATCATTTCATTTATTTCCTGTACATGAAAATAGTGTAAAATACTGGAAAGAGCACTATTCTTGAGGTCGTAAGATCTAGAATTCCATACCAGTCTTGCTATAATTTAACAATTTAATCTTTGGCTACACACATGCAACACCCACAGCACACTTTTGTTTCTTTAGCATATACACACAGAGAATGCTAGCACCCAAGCTTCAGTTTCTTAGCTGAGAGATCAAAGGTGTGCTCTCCAAAAAATCTGAGACAAAAGGCCTAGGACTCAGAGTTAGTAACTGGGTATGAAGGACAGGCCCTTCTCTCACCCTTCACTCAAATGCAGCTAGAGTACATCTTCCCCCCATAAAGCATCAGAAATTCCTTTTTTTGGAAAAACTCAATAGCATCGAAGACCTCCACAAACTGGCCTTTGGGCATCCCCTAGTGAAAGGGCCAGCTCTTTGTTCTTTCACTTTAAAAGCAAACAAAGCTTACCAGTCAACAAAATCTGTTTATGCATGTATGCATTCAAATCAGCATTTCAATTTCTTATGCTCATGTATAAACAAACAGCCAAAGATCACCAGTTGTGTTAGGAAAGACTCCAACATAAAAGGGCAGGTGAAAATAATCAGTTGGAAAATTTTTAAAAATCACCCTGAAGGAAATTAATAGCATAGACACTGAAATAAAACTTAACCTTTCAACTCAAATATCTAAGCTGATTATTTTCTATTTGCCACACCCTAGCTCCATTCTACATACTCCTCTGCCCTATACTGTGACCATGAAAGCTGACTCCTACAGATTGCATCAACTTGGCTGGTTTCCAGTTGGGTTTAGTCTTACAGAGGACCAGGGTGCAGGAGGAAGAAGAAATTGAAGGTAATTCTTCTTGTTCATTTCTCTCTCCTTTGGTGCCAAACACCTCCGACAATAGCTGCATTCCTCTACTAGTATAGCTCTCATGGCCAGGCGTGTGGAGTGAACTTCTTTTTGGTTCTCACTGTATGACACTAATGTTATTTCTTCCCCTTAACACCTCAACTCTGGAAGTAGTAATATTAATAAATTCCCACTGTTATTGGTCTCTGGATTCCAAAACATCTCTTGCTGAGTCCTTAACTGGGCCCACATGTCTATAAATCATCCTTTCATTTAACCCTATTTGAGCTACCTGAGGTGGATTCTGCTTTCTGTAAATACCCTAATTGTTCCAGCATTTTTAGAGAAATATGAGATATTTCATTAATAAAATAACAGAATACTGTGAAAACAGAGAGAATCAAAATACTAGTAATATTTCCTGAAAGTTAAACATTGTTAAAATAAGAATGTCAGTAGAAGAGTAGGAAGGAAGTCTCTCATAAAAACAGAATGAAAGGAAAAGGCCCAAGGTAGAGGAGGGTGCAGAAACATTTAAAAGTCTTAGCGCATTACTTCTGGAGGTAAAATACCTACTCAATGAGAACCACATGAAGAAAGAATAGAAGAAAACATAAGTGAGGAAATTATCACAGAAATAATATAAGAAAATATTACAGAGCTTAAGGGTTCATTGATTGCTCAGTAGACTGAATGCAAAATATCCATATATGTAATAATTCTGAGAAATTTCAAAAACTTCAGGGAAAAACAAATTCTAAAAACCTCCTGTAGTTATCATAAAAATGTACTGCTGGATCCACCAGCATGTTCATTCTAAGGTCCCATTTCCTTCAGGTCACTTCCAGCCGGTGATTGAGAATGGTGAGGTACTAAGGCATGACCATTTTGGCAAGGCAGCAGACTCCTCCTCCTGTTATCCTCCACAGGGTAACTTTGGCTTCAGGACAGCCCATCAGCCCTGTTTAACTGTTTTTGGAAATGTACTGCAGTCCTAGTCTCTTCCCAATCTTCCTTCCTTCTCTCTTTCTTTCTATAGGTGTCAGAATTGCATTATAGACTAAAGGTTCTCTTGCTTACAAGTAATTAGCTCTTTATTTTCTCTATCTTGTTCTTGATAATTGTTGAGTGTCAATTATACACTGACTGATTCGTATACTGCATGCTTCACAAAGCATGCAAGGTAAATATTGCTGTTCCAATGTACAGATGAAGAAATCTAATTTTCTGTAAAATTAAGTAACTAGTTCAAGGTCATATAGCTAGAAAGTGGCAGAATCATGACTCTAATCTACATCTATCTGATTCCAAAGTCAATGTTTCTAATTCCTCACGTCTCAAATTTGTTAAAGTTTTCATGATGTAACCAAGAGAAATGAAAACATTTCCACATAAAAACCTGTACAAACATGTTCATAGCAGCATTATTCATAACAGCTGAAAAGTGGAAACAACTCAAAATGTCTATCAACTGATTAATGGATTAAAAAATGTGGTTTATTTATCAATGGTATATCATTTGGCAATAAAAAGAAATGAAGTCCTGATATACACATACTACAAAATGGGTGAACCTTGGAAACGTCATGCTAAATGAAAGAAAGAAGTCACAAAAGACCACATATTGTAAGATTCAATTTATATAAAATGTCCAGACAGAGAAAATCTATAGAGACAGAGAGTAGATTAGCAGTTGCCTAGGGCTGAGGGGGGATGGGAAGAATGGGAGATGACCACTAAAGGGTATAGAGTTTCTTTTTAGTAAAAGAAAATGTTTTAAATTGATTGTGGTAATAGTTGCATAACTCTCTGAATATACTATTACTAAAACACATAGAATAGTAAGTATACTTAAAGTGGATGTATTGTATGGCATATGAATTTTATCTCAAAAAGGCTGTTACAATAAAAACAAAGTAAATACACAAATATAACCTTTAAAAAGCTTTCATGATACGTGAAAAGATAGATAAAAAAATAATATCTATGCAAATCTTTCTAGCCAAACCATGCTAGATGAAATCAACACGCTGAGAGACTAATTCATTTTGATGAATGACAAATTTACATTCAAAACAGAGCTACTTTTATGAGATATTAACATTCAACAACTACATTCAAATCTTAAACTTGGGGGAATACATTACTTTTATCTCAAATTTCTGTTAAAAGTTTAAAAACAAAAAGGTGGTTTTCTGCACTCCAAGCTAATAATGTTTTATTAATGCTACCAATCTGTAACTCTGTAGCTAATTTTTAATTCCATTATATAATTTTCTTATTCATAACCTGGGGCAGTTTTTGCATATCAGGCTAGAGGTTACAAAAGAACATGTCTACCAAGTGCAAACTCAGCCTTAAATTAATCAATCCCATTTATCTTTGTAATAGATCCACTCTTGGTTAAGAAAATATATTTTTTCATATGTACTACATAATTTTTGTTACTATTAACTATACAATAGTTAAACTATTTCTATTAACAGAAGAGCAGATAAACTAATTTATGGCCAATTTTGTCTGGTATACCACACAATTCAATTGTAAAACATATTGTGATATAAAATATTTTGTTACTTTTTTTTTCTCTAAATGATTTAAACCTGCCCAAATACAGAGAACTGGACTAAATCTTTCATATTCTCTTTGAAATCCAGACAGTACAAATTTTAATGATTGTTGGTATAAGTACTTAGGATAAATTATAATTGATTTGAGACAACATTAAGGTTTGAAATATAATCTATATAATCTTGGAAAGGCATGACATAAAAATATTGCTCTCTGTCAATGTAAAGTAACTTTTACCCTAGGCAAAATGCTGAAAATCATCATGCTTTATTGAAATACTGTATGTGAGTCACTGATTGTAGAAGACGGCCTCCAAAATGGCCTCCAACGATCCCCACCACTCTTGTATTCAACCCCTTTGGGTAATTCTCACCCTTTGAATGTGTGATGGCTGCTAGTTTTTCGCTTTAAATGAGTATAGCAAAGTGATGGGATGCTCCTTGATACTTGGTTAAGAAAAGAACGTGGCATCCATCTTCCCATGTTCCCTCGCTCACTTGCTTTGAGGGAAAGCAATTTCCTTGTTATAAGCTGCTAGATGGAGAGGTCCATGTGACAAGAATCTTAGGGACACCATTACCTTACAGCCAGGAATTAAGGTCCATGTGAGTGAGCTTGGAAGTGGATCTTCCCCTGGCCAGATAAACCTTTGCATGAGACAGTAGCCCTGGCTGACAGTTTGACTGCAACCTCCTGAGAGACCGTGAGCCCAGGCACACAGCAAAGCCCCTCACAGATTCTTGATTCAGAAACTTATGACATAATAAATGTATTTGTTTTAAACTGCTTTGAGTACAATTTTTTATACACCGAAAGCTAATGAAAGTCCTGATTCTAATGATATGTGCTGAAAAATAGAATAAAGAAATGTGAAAAAACAATCTAAACAAGTGTTATATGGTCTTCCATGAGAAGTAAAAACACTGTTTTTCAGCAAAATAAATAACCCCCAAAAATGCTTTTAAAACACGCCAGACCATTTAAATGTAACTATTTTGAAAAATACAATTGAATATGTGTGCCAAAACACAAATGTAATCATGCCAATACCCTCATTAAGAGGGAAGTACATTCCAGTGTTCTTAGAATAGCATTTAGAGACACTTCTATTGCCTAAATGCCCTGGTATGGCATGGCCTATGCTACACTGTCTGGATTTATCCTTAGCCAATCATGTTCTATGCACCAATCCCAGTGAAATTTTACATGTCAATGTCCTAATTTCTTCACAACTTTTCGGTTCAGCTTCACTGCTTCTGGGAAATGTCCCTAAGCCCTAAGGTCCTGCTCTTACCCACACCTGTCACTTTCGCCTTAGGTGTTCCTCTTCTGTGCCTCCTCTATAGTTCCATGTTATCACTGCATTTATGAAACTGCTCATATAACAGGAAAATAAACTGATTTGCATTAAGAAGTTAACTATATATTTCCAATTTTGAGATAGTACAGTAAAATTATCTCTACCTTTTTCTCCTTTAAACTTTCATAAAATAACAAAGGCAATAAGAAACATAAAAGGAAACTCTATCATCAGTAAAATCAAGAAGCAATATATATAAAGAAGGGCTACCAAAAGTAGGGACTATTCAGCCAGGGTTAGAGAAGTTATGGATAAAAGATACTTAAAGATGTAGATTTCACAGAATGCCAGGTGCAAAATTCCTAAAAAATAGGTGTCACACCCTGAGGAGAAAAAGAAAAAAAAGGCAATGCCTTCCTCACTCAGCAGAATAAGATTGTAGAGCAAAGCTTAACTGTGGCATATTCCCTGGACTACACCATGGAGGGTCAGAAGATGTGGAACTAAATGAGGAAATGCACAGGGACGTCACAGATCTCTAAGAAGGAAGAGAGTCTGTAAGTGACAAGCAGTCGAGTAACTGCCAATCATTGTCAACTTAAAAAAAAAAAGCTAAACTAGTTCACATACACAGAGACATACACATTATCATGCAGAGCTAGACTCTCAACCAAGGAGACCTTCAACCAACCCAGGGCACTGCCCTGGCCCTTCCCCAATGCTGTCTTTTTACAATACCCCATTCTAAGATAAAAATGATGACAAAAATAAAAATAAAGAAACTACACCTAATCTCTTAACAATTGCCACAAGAATAAAAAGGAGGTAAAAGATTAAGAAAATTAATCACTGATGGTGAATACGCACCTGAAAAATGTGACAATCAATTTACCTCCTTAAAGTAGTAGAGATGATACAAGAGCTTATAAAAGAAAAGATGACAACAGAAAGAACTGAAAACAAGTGGATAGGTTTTCAGCTGACGGACCTGACTATACAGACCATCTGCTTTCTCCCTCTCTAACTTCAAATACATGGAACAGATGTTAGAAAATAATTTTGGACATATTTGGATACTTAGCCAAACTCAAACCCAGAAACTTATACAATTAATGTGGAAGCTTAGAGTTGGAGTGGTAAAAGGTAGAGCTGGACCAGCCTACAAGTTTATTACAAACAGACTGAGGCTGTCCTGTCTAGTCTCTGAGCTTCACTGCCCACCAACCCACAGCCTCAAGGACACACAAAGCCCTCCAGATCCCCAAGTGTAGCCCCTGGACCAAATCCAAACTTCACAGAACAAATCCCTTTATTAAAAGGATTTGTTCCATAAAATTTGGGTTCAGTCAAAAGGCTGCTCTCAAAGATCCAGAAGGCCACAGGTGGCCCCAAAGCCTCAGGTTCCCCCCCCTGCATGAGGCAACACTGTGTTACACACATAAATCCAGAGTCCTAAAGGGAATAAGCTTTCAGGTAGGCAGAATGCCAGCAGCCTGGACTATGTGAGTAAAAAGATTTTTCATTTTTCTTTTTGAGAGATGAGATCTTGCTGTGTTCAGGCTGGGACTTGAACTCCTAGCCTCAAGCGATCCTCCTGCCTCACCTTCTGGAGCAGCTAGGACTACAGGTGTGTGCCACTACACCTGGCTCATAAAAAATATCCTATGAGAAATTGGAGATCCAGGACAAATGAAATATACAGTGTAAAATCCCACTATTCACATAGGCTGGGATATCCATGTCCAAAAATTTGCAACCACTATGATTAAAAATTCTTGAAATTATGAAACTCAAGGGGATTGACAGAGTAAACTGCTTTGAACAACATTCCCTAATTCTGGACACATGGGACGCCAGCAAAGTGGCTATCTGAGCTAACAATAAAATTTACAAACCATAAAAGGAATTCAACTATCATGAGAGAGAGAGAGAATTTTCATTCTAAGAACTATAAATAAGATCTGAAATAAACTTTAAATATAGTCTGTCTAAGATGTTTAAAGAAAAAATACAGAACAGAAACCATAAGAACATATGAAATAAGGAGGGGAGGGTTTTTTTTTTTTAAAAGAGCCCAAGAAAAATTCTAAATGTATAATTGTTGAAAATAAAAAATGCAATGAATTAGTTCAACAGCAGACAATAATAAACTAAAGAGATAATTCATGAATTTGAAAATAGATATAAATAAATTACTTATAGCACAAATATAAATAAAAATATAAAAAAGAACTTTAAGACAAAGAGAATGAATGAAAAGTTAAAACGCGCACCTAAAAAGAACCACTGAAAAACCAAATAGGGATTAGAGAGAAGCTAATACGAGTAATGGCTGAGAATTTTCCTAAACCGAAAAAAAAGGGTCATAAAATTAAGACAGCAAATAAGGTACAAAGAAGTCCATATTTTAAAAATTCTTAGATAAACTGTGGTAAAATACCAGAACATTAGAGAAGTAAAGAAAAAAATTAAAGGTACTAGATGGCTTGTCTTCAAAAGATAGCTTGACCAACACCATACTTTATTCACCAGTGACAATGTAGGGTAGAAAGTGATGAATAATATCTTCAAAGACTGAAAGAAAATACTTCTTACCTCAGAATTTTATAACCATTGTCATTCATTGGAGCATATACAATAAAGCTAATTTAAGATATATAAAAGTTACTACTAAGAGACCCAGTTGAAAAAATGCCAAAATGACCTTTAGCAAGTAGAAAATTGAACTCTCAAGGAAATAGTGAGATTTAAAAAGTAACAGTGAGTAATAAAATTAGAAAAATATTTTGACAAATCCAAATTATTAATAGTATTGACTATTAAAAATTCTAAAAATGCCACTCTGTAATAGATTTAAAAAACAAAGTAAAAGCCAAAGTAATTAACTTCCATAGAAATGAAAAATATGTACAGGATCAGATTTAACATAGTCTAAGTTTTTTTTATTGTTTAAAAGGAATAAGAAGATACATATGTTATTCAGCATGTTAAAATTTGAAAGTTATCAATAATAGAAAGAATTTGGATTATATGACTTCCAAATAAATAGAAAGAAAAAATTAGAAAGCTTACCTGTAAATAAAAAGGAAAAAGATGATTCAAGAAAAAGCATGAAAATTTTTGAAATTAGAATAAAAAATCAGACCAAATATATAAGTAATCAATGGAAATGTAAAGAAATTACAATAATCTATTAGAGACCAGGACTACCAGATTGAAGTATTTAGCTACATGCTGCTTCTAAGAGACAAGTTAAATGATCAGCCATATTTTTATTATTCGAGTTAAAAATGAGTCACAAAGCAGTGGAGACAACTCGCAACATCAACAATGCACTTGGCCCAGGACCTGCTCATGAACATACATACAGTGCAGTGGTGGTTCAAGAAGTTTTGCAAAGGAGACGAGAACCTTGAAGATGAGGAGCACAGTGGCCGGCCAATGGAAGTTGACAACGACCCATTGAGAGCAATCATGGAAGCTGATCCTCTTACAACTACAAGAGAAGTTGCTGAAGAACTCAAGAGTCAACCATTCTATGGTTGTTCGGTATAGTAGCAAATTGGAAAGGTGAAAAAGCTTGATAAGTGGGTGCCTCATGAGCTGACCGAAAATCAAAAAAATTGTCATTTTGAAATGTTGTCTTCTTTTTTTGAACCCAACAATGATGAACCATCTCTCCATCAGATTGTCATCACGTGAGAGGAAAAGTGGATTGTATACAACAACCGTGATGACCAGCTCAGTGGTTGGACCAAGGCAAAGCTCCAAAGCATTTCCCAAAGCCAAAACATCATGGTCACTGTTTGGTGGTCTGCTGCTGGTCTGACCCACTACAGCTTTCAGAATCCTGGCAAAACCATTACATCTGAGAAGTATGCTCAGCAAATTGATTAGATGCACCGAAAACTGCAATGCCTGCAGCTGGCATTGGTCAACAGATAGGGCCTAATTCTTCTCCATGACAACGCCAGACCGCAGGACGCACAACCAATGCTTCAAAAGTGGAACAAATTGGGCTACAAGCTTTTGCCTCATCTGCCATATTCACCTGACCCCTTGCCAACCGACTACCGCTTTTTCAAGCATCTTGACACCCTTTTGAAAGGAAAACGCTTCCACAACCAACAGGATGCAGAAAATGCTTTCCAAGAGTTCATGGAATCCCGAAGCATGCATTTTTATGCTACAGGTGTAAACAAACTTATTTCTCATTGACAATAATGTGTTGATTGTAATAGTTCCCATTTTGATTAATAAAGATGTGTTTGAACCTAGTTATAATGATTTAAAATTCAGGGTCTGGAACCACAATTACTTTTGCACCAACCTAATAAATATAAATAATCCCCAAAACTCAAAGATATAATAAAGGAAAATTTCCTGACATTATGGAAAATATGAATGTACAAATTGACTGGTCACATTATGTCCAAGGAGATATATATATATATATATATATATATATAAAATCTTGAGATCATAGTAAAGAAACTGTAAAGATACCCTAGAAAAGATACTAGAATTCAAAGATGAAGACTTTTTTGGATTCTAAGCAAAATGACCATGCCATCACTCAAAAAAAAAAAAAAAAGAAAAAAAAATTTTAAAAAGTCTCATTGGGCTCAGACATCTACACTGAAACTTTAAGTAGTAAAAAACATCAGAATGAGGCTTACAAAATTGTTAGGAAACTGTCATTCAATAGTAAATGTTTTTAAATGCGAAGATTTGAGAAACAATTCCTGTGTGGTCTTGTTAAAAATTTATTAGGGGACAATTACCCTGATTTGATTGCTTCACATTGTATATCTGAATCAAAACATCACATGCACCCTGTAAAGATATACAGTTATTATGTACTGATAATAATTAAAAATAAAAAATTTAAAAAAATTATTAGAGGAGAAACTTAAGCCAAACAAGATATGGATGGATAAAAAGATAGCAAAAGTAATGTTTCTGAGCAATGAATGTATTATATTTAAATGCAATTAAAATTCAAACTATAGAAATTATGATTGTAGGAACAAGTTAGGCAACAGAAGTGGCAAAGAGGTGCAAAGTGGTTTAAGTATTAGATACACTGATGGCCTCTTCTATAATAAGTTTACTGAAAGAGTTGTTTAAAGCAGGTAAGTCATATAATGCAGTTATAAATATATTTTAATACATAGCCCTATTTACTAGAAGAAAATAATAATAATTAAAATTATGTAGTACAAAAGAAAAGACATTAAACATAAATTTACCACCTTTATCATTCTCAGATGAAAAGTCAACAGATTTTTCTAAACGTGAATATTGAGAATATTTTTAAGAAAATATCTATCAGAACTAAAAATAGATTTAAACCTTCCAAATTATTAGATTTAAAGCATATATATAGGCCATGTACTAAAAGTCTAAAAATGAAAATCTATAGCTTAAAAGCAACAGAACTAAGATAACACAAATGTAAGATATTGATAAGTATAAGTGTATATAACTTATTATTCAAAGAATATAAATCACTTCTCCCCAAATTGATCTATAGATTTAATTAAATTCCTAACAAAATTCCAGTCAAGTGTTTTGTAGACATAAAAAAGCTTATTCTAAAATTTACATGGAAAGGCAAAACTCAAGAATAGCTAAGACAACCTTGAAAAAGAGGAATATAGCGGAAGGAATTCCCTGCCCAATATGAAGGTTAATTATACAGCTGTAGTAGTTACCATGGTTTGGTATTGGCAGTAAAATAGACACATAAAGGATAGAACAAAAAGCCCAGAAATAGACCCATATAACTATGCCTAACTTGTTTTTGACAAAGTTGCAAAAGAAGTGCAATAAAGGAAGGATAGCCTTTTCAAAAAATGATGCTGGAACAATGAGATATCCATAAACATAAACAGATGGAAAACCATGCCATGCTCATAGATCAGCAGAATCAACATTGTTAACTGAAACCATGAAAAGCAAAATTATAGATAAGGCAGTGGTGGGGGGAGGGTCTACTGTATAACCAATCATGCTTACAAAAGAGGATGCAAGTATCCTATTTAAAATAGTAATATAATTTAGTGAAAAATCAAAAGAATAACAATGAGCCAGTTAGGTATATTCCTAAAATACAATGAAGGTTTAATATTAGTACTATATCTATTAATAAAATATACGTCTATGCATGTCAATAAGTAAACAAGGAAAAGCATCATATATAATTATTTCAATAGATGATGGAAAAGCATTTGCTAAATTCAACTTCCATTTCTGGTTTTAAAAACTCTAAGAGAGGTAGAAATAAAAGAATAGCACTACAATTTGACAGAGAATACCACTCTAAAACAAATTGTCAGCAATGATATACCAGACTCTAGTGACTAGACATATTCCCATTAAAACAGGATGAAGACAAGAATTAAAGGAAATACCTTACAAATAGAAGATACAAGTCTTTCTAAAACTACATTTCTACCTGTTCACCTCCTTGAGGACTTTCTCCGACTCAGGGCTCAGACTAGGGTGAAGCAAGTAAGGCCCTAAAACACAAAATTGAAAGAAACACTCACTCTCAGGGTCTTGAAAGAACAGGGTTAGCACTTGCAGGACCCTTACAGTGAGTGCCTTGTTCAGTTTTGTACCTTAAAAGCTTCACTTGCCTCACCCTCGTCTCAGCCCCGCTTATTTTCCTTCTTGCTTGCGCACTCTACTAGCTTGTCCTCCTGACAAGCTCAAGTCACCCATTTGTAGATAGCCAGCCAATCTCTAGAACTTTAGGTTTTTCAAGAAGAAATTAAATAGCAGCCCCCTAGGGATCACATATTTCTGAATTTTCCAACTTCTCCCATTGATTACATCCTATTGAAGCCTTACCAAACCTTTACTGCTTTTTCCAAAGAAATCAAAGTAACAAATTTTCTGTACTTAATCCCCAAAGACCAGATCCTTTTATATCTACAAAACGTGAGAAAATTAATAGTTGGGAAATTAGTTTTCAGGTATATTGTATATATTATTTTAGAGTCTCAGACAAAATTTTTATTTTAATAACTTATTGTCAATTTTTTTCTCTTTAGTTCAAAGACTTTTAAGAGTAGAATAAGATATATACGTGGAAGACATTTTGAAAGTAAAACTATTTTATAAATGCCAACTATTATTAATTACTATTTCCTTTTTATCAAAATGTATTATAGGCATGTAGTCACTTATATATTATTAGAATGGGGCATATCAGAAGATAAAAACTATTTTTGAAGTAATACGAAAACTAAACATACACAGCTTTGGAAAAGCTGACTGAATTTATTATAGTACTTTTAGTTTGCATAA
The DNA here is from genome assembly GCA_963574885.1 of Lepilemur ruficaudatus. Classification (NCBI taxonomy): domain Eukaryota; kingdom Metazoa; phylum Chordata; class Mammalia; order Primates; family Lepilemuridae; genus Lepilemur; species Lepilemur ruficaudatus. The sequence goes on along the minus strand of CAUYRT010042915.1, from coordinate 1,404 downwards.
ATCTACAGAAGATATCATCCTATGGAGTAAATCTGGGTCCTATCTTCCTATGTGTTTAAAAAAATTAAAACAGACAGTCAAATAGCCCCTTGTAATATATTCATGATATTTTCTTCTTTTAGAGACAAGATCTTGCTATTGAACATGTTTCTAGAAATGCTTCTGAGCCTTATCGTATTTAATGCCTCATCTGTAGAATCATTTCACAAATAAATACATCTCATAATATAATTTTACCGAAACTAAACTATTTTGCATAGGACCAAGATGCTACACACATAAATAATCTAATTTACTGTGAAGATTACAAGATTTTTAAATATCACAATAAGAAACATATAAGGTAATAGAATCATATCTCTATATCTTATCAATAAATTTCTGCCTAAATATCACTGAGGTTCAGAAAGTATTTCTAAGTATAGTAATGAAAAACATCTATTGAGTAACCTTTCTAAAATTTTCTCTAATAAACTAATGATTGTACTACTCACCTAATTGCATCATTGGTCTCTGAAACAGCTCTCAGGTATTCTTTGAAGTAAAAATAATCAAAGAGGTATTTCCGAACCTTATAGCCTCGCCATCGTCTCTGAATCTACAGATGTAAATAAAAAGATAAAATATGCCATTGAATATTTTTAGTAAAAACATTTACAGCACTTCAAAATCAAGGTAATTATGTCTGATAACGCATATCAAATAAACTGTTAGGCTTTTCCACTAATATAACTGTACAAAGGTTGCAAATGTAGGTTGTACTCAGATTTATTATATCACAAAGATAAACATAATTATAGGCTATTGTTAATTTATTTTAAAATATTTACAAATATTCATTTCAAAAAACACTAAACTGTAAAATTAACTCTTGGAAGGTTTAAAATCTGCTTTACAAATTCCTACCATCTCTGCTTCCTGGGCAAATGGATTTTTTCTTCATGACCAACTGGCTTGAAGATTGTACGTGCTCTCATGGAAATAAATTTTTTAAATGGGCTTTTTAAATTCAGTGGTATAAAAATCTTTAAATAAAATCTTTGTCTTGTATCATTATTATTACACTTTAATACTTCTTTAACAATAACAACAATAGATAACATTTATTGAGTTCTTATGTGCCAGGCAATAGTCTTATATTTATGCATTTAATCTTTAGAGCACTTGTGGACCAGGCACGGTGGCTCACGCCTGCAATAATCCTAGCACTCTGGGAAGCGTAGGCGGGAGGATCGCTTGAACTCAGGAGGTCAAGACCAGCTTGAGCAAGAGTGAGACCCTGTCTCTACCAAAAAAATAGAAAGAAATTAGCTGGACAATTAAAAATATATAGAAAAAATTGGCCGGGCATGGTGGCGCATGACTGTAGTCCCAGCTACTCGGGAGGCTGAGGCAGGAGGATTG
>CAUYRT010042914.1:0-53923 GCA_963574885.1 Lepilemur ruficaudatus | reverse complement strand
AGATTGCTAAGATCTATGGTAAGAACAGATCTTCTATTAGTGAAATTGTAGAGAAGGAAAGAAATTCATGCTAGTTTGGCTGTGATACCTCAAACTGGAAAAGTTACAGCCACAGTGTGGTATTAAGTGTTTAGTTAAGATGGGAAAAGCATTAAATTTGTGGATGAAACATATGAACAAAAAATGTGTTCTGACTGACAGCAGTTGGGTTTGGTGTTATCCAAGATTTCAGGCATCCATTGAATAGTCTTGGAGCATATCCTCTGCAGATAAGGGATGGGGCTACTGTATTTACACAATTAGATCTTTTCTTCTTAATGTCCTTCAGGGCTCTTTAGTTTTTTATTATTTATTTCAACAAATTTCATGGTTTTAACTATCTTCTACATGCTGTTGGTTTCTAAATTTTTCTCTCCTAGACCAAACCTCTCCGCTAAAGACCAGAGTCACATGTCTAGTTTTCCCTTTGGCATCTTCATTTTGATATCTAGAAGATGTCTAAACTTTAAAATAGCCAAAATGGAACTTCTGATTCCTCCATCTTTATCTTATTGTACTTCTTCTCAGTCTTCCCAATTTTAGTTGATAACACAGTCATTCACCTAGTTACTGTAGTGAAAAACCTGGCAGAGGGGTCAGAATTCCTTTATTTGTTCAGTATTTATTGAACATCTACTATGTAGTAGGCACTGTTCATGCATCAGGGGAGAAAATAGTAAAGAAATAAAAAAATAGACAAAACCCCTGTTTTTGTGAAGTTTATATTCTAATGATACCTAGTGGTTGTTTTTCCTACCTAATCCATTAACAAGTCCTATCAAATTCTCCAAAAATATGTGTCTTGAATCTCTATATTTCTCTCTGTCTTGTCAACATCTTAGCCTATGCCACCATCATCTTTATCTTGGTCTATAGAAATATCATTCTATTTGGTTTCCATGCTTATATTCATATCTCTATAATCTGCTCTTTCTATAAAAGCCAAAGTAAAATTTTAAATGTTTATCAGAGAAATTGCTTTCCTTAGCTTTTTACAATAAAATGTAAATATTTCTTTTGGCTTAATTGGTTCTATATGCTTTCGCTACAGTCTAACTTCCAACCCCATCCCATAATATTTTCTTTTTCGCTCATTAGACATTTGCAAATGGACCTTTTTGTTTCCAGAACACAATAACCTACTTCCCACCTGAGGGAGTTTATATTTGGTAATTCCCCAGTGTTCTTTTCTCATATGGTCATATAGACAGCTTCATTTCTATTCAATTTACGAAGACTCAGCTCAAATATCATCTTCTCAGAGATCCAATCTCTCTAAATCACTCCTCCATCCATGACTTATTATGTCACCATATTCATTTCTTTTAGAGTCTATGTCACAACCTGAAATTATATTTTATATTATTTTGTTACTCTTCATTGTGCATATTACACACTCATACGTAAAGTTCATGGAAGCATTGATTTGGTCTTCCTTGTTCACTACTTATCTCTATACCTGGCAGAAATGCAGCATATATTGGATGTTCAATAAAATTTGCTCAGTGTATAAATGAATGATATGGTTTCTAGAATGATAAAACATTCTGTATTCATAGAGGGCAGGGAAGCTTTGGCAACCACTTTTTCTTAATGTGACGTGTCATCTTTTTGACAAGATGAAAAAAGTGTGAGGAGTATAATCAGTTTGAGCTGGAAGTGATGGGAAAAAAAGCTTTTAAAATGGCTGATTAATATATAGCAGCTAACCAAGGGAGAGATTTAACTGGTGGGCTGTGGTGATCTTCTCTTGGGCTAGTCCATTTTAGTGTTTTATTAGTTATTTGGGTAAGATTATAGAATAACTGTCCCAAATTTTTCAGTTTAAAAAGAAGATGATAAAGGAATCTATTAGCTGAAAGAATCCAGACCCAAAGAATCTGGATATTCTAGAATATGAACTAAATCTAACTATATCTAGATAAAACATAATAGGTATAAATACTAAACTATATGTACGGGGTTCTATAAAACCAATTGCAAGGATAGAGAATGGAAGAAACATGGGTTAGCAAGAAATCTACCCTCCAAAAAGCTTAGAGGTTTTAGCTGATATTTATGTCAATGAGAATCAGAACAGCTAATATAATTTAATAAGTTTTGACCAAAGAATAATTTCTAACACTGATTCTTCTCTACACTTCAAAATTATTTTTAAAAATTATGAATTATATGCTATGCTTGGCTATACCATCCTGATATTCAAAATTAGTGTCTGGAGTATAGCTCAATTGTGTATGTGCGTGTGTGTATATGTGCGTGTGTGTATATGTGCGTGGTGTGTGTGTGTGTAAGTTCCAGTTTGGCAATATCTATTGAAATAAAACATGCACATATCTTCACATCACTAATTCAACTTCCACCATTTTATGGTACAGATATGTGTGCAGGTGCACAAACGTCTGTAAGTGAGGGTTTTATACAATGTTATCTATAACGGCAAAGGCTAGAACCAACCTAAATGTCAGTAGAGAATGTTAAAAGTTGTTTAAAGTATAAGTTGGCTCTGTGTATGTTTTGATATGGAAGACACGTAAGATAAGTGAAAAAGGCAAATTTCAGATGAATATGTATATGATCCCATTTATGTAGGGAAAAGGGGGATAAATGGGGTCATATGTTTATATATTTATAAACAAATTTCCAAAAGATCCTCATGAGAATTTTCATTGTGGTTACTTCCAGGAAGTGAGACTGGGTGACAAAGAACAAGGAGGACCACTTTTACATTTCATGTTATTTCATTTAGAATTTTTGATTTAACCACAAATAGGTATTTTGTTAGTTTCCAAACAAAACACAAAAAATCAGAAAAATTTCCTAGATTGATTCCAGAGTGAGTCAGGTAAGCCTTGGGTCAGGAGGAGCTGATATAGGGCAGCACTGTAATTGCTGTCTGTGGAGTATGATTGAATTCACCTAGATTTCAGTGAATTGAATCATGCCGGTTTTTACTGTGCCCAAAGGACCAAAACAGTAATGCTTTCCCTAGTTACAGGTGTTGTACTTCAAAAAAGAATTGTCACTTGGAGCATGTTTAGCAGAGGATGTCTGAAATACTGACATGACTTGAAACTATGTCATATAAAAACCTCATAAAAGCAACAAGAAATTTTTAGCCAGGAAAAGGTAAGACTTGGAGAAACATAATCACTGTTATCAAACCTTTAAAGGGCTATGATGTGAAAGACTTGTTGGGAAGGGCCCTGAGGGATAGAACTACAACCTATAAGCAGAAGTTAGAAGGATACAAATTTCATCTGAATATAGATATGAATTTTCTAAAAGAGCTATCCTGAAAAAAATTAGACTTTGTTGAGAAAGAGGGATTGGGAGTTTTTCAATGCCATAGACACTTAACACAAAGAGGATGACTACTTAACCAAGCTACGTGCACTTGAGGGTACAAGCCTTGGGTTAGAAGTAGGTCTAGAGCCTTTTCATACCCAATTCTGAGATCCTCTAATGGATTTGCCTTTTTTTATTAAGTATGGAAATGTGATATGGTTGATAGCATTGTTAGAGTACTACAGTTATTTGAACAGCTATACTCAACCTGGTGGAAGGATAAATCTACCTATTTACCTAGCTTAATCCTTAGTCCATTTTAACAAGTGACTTGGAAGGATATTGAAAAAGCAAAAATTTCATATGTGTATATGGTACAAAGCTGGGAAAGATAAAATTCAAGGTTTTAAAATATGCTGATAATTTTGTCTAATGTTTGAAAACTCATAAGATGTAATTGAATAAGGGTAAATATATAGTCAGGGTCTTAGCTTAAATAAAATCTATTGTACAAGTGAATAAGAAAAACATTGCACTTGGAAAATCAGGAGTTGAAAGGGACATTTTTTATCTAGTCAATGAATTCCAAACAGGTCCACAAAAGTATTTTCATGTTCTATAGTGTTGTTAGCTTTTGTCATAAAGGAAAATTTTCCACTTTTTAATTTTAAATTTATGCAATTTCTAGTTATTTATTTTAAATTTATGTACCTTCTAGTTATTTTATATTCATCACATATTTTATGAAATAATAATGAAAGTATAAGAGATAGTATTTTTTTATTTCTTGATTGGAAAAAAAAAAAATTCCCAACCCTGTGTCAGTTCCTTCCCTTTTCCATGTGCCTCCTTCTTTTAAAAATATTTGTGGTCTGAAAATTCCAGAAAAAAGTACTAATTTAGGTGATTCAACTATATAAGTCAGTAGCATGACATGGGGACTATCTTAAAACTTTAAAATGCTTATGATGCTTAGCTTGCAAAATAGGGGAAATTTTCCAAAATACTTGACAAAAGGATATCTATGTCTAGAATACCATATTGTGTTCTGGGATTCACAGTTTAAGGGCTAGGCAGAAGATGAATGGGTTGTTTTTAGCCATAGAAAACTGTGACTTCATCACTGGCAGTGTTTAAACAAAAGCCAAATACGCTGTGCCTTAATAAAGATAGAAAAAAAAATTTATCATTGGGAGATAGAGGTATTAGATGATCTTAAGTGTTCTTTCCATAAATAAGATTCTTTAATTAATGAAAAGCATGATGAAAACCTAGGATATTTTCCCTATGGTTAACACACCCTCACAAGTGCTTAGATTTTCTAAAATCAAGGTTTCTTATCCCTATCTAGTTTGCGTTAATATTAGTATAGCTTCATTATATCTTCCATCTATCCCTCATATCAAATGGTATTCAGTGACCTGAAAAAGCTATAACAGCTTCCAGAGGCACCTACTTTATTTTCAGTGATGTGACTGGGCATAAAGAGGTAATATTTTTATAAGTTACTACTGGAAATCTATAATTGTTTTCTGAAAGAGTTGTATGTAGTGTGCATGTACATTGGTGGCTTACACTTGTAATCCCAGCACTCTGGGAGGCTGAGACAAGAGGATCACTTGAGGTCAGGAGCTCAAGACCAGCCTGGGCAACATAGGGAGACCTCATCTTTACCAAAAAAATAAAAAAATTAAACAAAATAATAGGCATAGTGGTGTGTGCCTGTAGCCCCAGCTATTCAGGAATCTGAGGCAGGAGGATTGCTTGAACCCAGGAGTTTGAGGCTGCAGTGAGCTATGATCCAGAATCATGCCACTGCACTCCAGCTTGGGCAACATAGTGAAATTCCGTCTCCAAAAAAAAAAATAAAAATAAAAAAGTTCCATATTAGGTGTGTTGAAGAGTTGGGAAGAAAGCCAAGGATGCCTCAGACATAGAAGCTAGTAAAATATAAAAACAAAGAATTTGGGGGAGGGCATGCACTGACGATCCCTTGTATTCATATTTAAACATGGAAAAAAATAAGCTCCACAAACGTAGGAATTTTTGTTCCACTGATGTATCCTAAGAATAATACCTGACACTTAGTAGGTATTCAGTACATATTACTGAGGGAATTATTATTCCCCAGTGACTTTTTTTTTTTTTTTTGGATTTTAGGCATTAGCTGAAAGCCATCACTATTCCTCATCCTTCGTTGTTTTCTGGGAGTATAGAAACTCCCAACTTCTAATCAAAATGATAAAATGTCCCACTATGACACTCTGCCTGCTGAAGTACAAGTCATGTGAAGTGACTGGCATTATCTCCCCCCCACATGGACAGGATTGTTTTGTTACAACAGCAACCTGTTCTGATTAAGTTATGATGTGTTACTGTATTTAGTGTATGCTTCAGTAAGGGCATGGGACTATCTCTTTCAAATGGAAAAACATGTCCTGATTTGTATAGTGGCTTTAGTTTGTTTATGTGATCAAGAAGCTGTCATATTTGTGAATTGAAAGCACTTAATTTTGTAAGTATCATGCTCTGGGGAAGCAAATATGTTTTATTTCATTTTCTGTTGATGATGATGGATGTTTTGTTTGCAACTAGACAATATAGGATTCAGATAATCAATATAAAATAACCATATTCTTTAAGAATCCCAAGGTGTATATATATGAGAGCCATGGCAAGCCTTTTATAATTTATGCCTAATTTACTTCTTTTCTCTTCAGAGAATGGCACAAAATAAGATTTTGGAAACCAAAAGTCATGTCATACAGTAAAAAGGCTAAAATGAGGTGATTATTTAAAAAAAAAGTCTGATCATGATAGAAAGGTTGATCCTGAAGATTGACTAGGGTGATTTCAGACTAGCAAGTATAGGACCAGTTTCTTCCCAGTGATGACATGGTATTTATGTGTGGAGGCAGTGCTATAGTGTAGCTATGAGCACAGTTGCTTTCTGGGTCTGGAAATTAGTGTCTGTGTCTTTGCACTATAGTTGCTCTGCATCCTGTCCCAATCACATAGTCCACCACTCCCTTCCACTCACTCCAAGGATCTTTCTGTTAAATATTTCCTGACCATCGCCCGGGGGCATCTGTGAAGTGAGAATGAGCCAGGAGTCGGGGAGGGATTCAAGGGGTACCCACTGGAGCAGCTCTAAGGAATAAGAGTTTTAAGGTCTGGGTTCAGCTAGATGGAAAATCTGAGGTGGCTTGTTCTGGAAAAAGAAACAAGTCGTAGAAGAGAGTCATAGCCATCAAATTCAAATGTGGAAATGAGGTAAAAAATTAGATAATGATATAAAAGTAGGTATCCAGCACTAAGTACCAGTTAATGTGCAGGCCGAAGCAAGAATTTCAGATTTAGTCACAAACCAGAGTGTTTACATCCTCATTTACAGTCACGGTGTGTGTTGCAACAATATACATGTTAACATAAAGGATCTGTGCCAGCCTCAACAACATTCTAGTCATGGAGGTAAATAAAGATGAAGCTTTGCTTACATTAAATTTACAATAAGAAGGGAAATTGTATTATCTAGGTAGAAATGAAGTGGTGTTAGCGAGGAATAGCCTGAAATGGCATGAGAATTAAGAGAGATTCATGCCAGAGGGTTCAGGGAGGGCTCACAGACAGAAAGGTGTCATTTTCAACAGACCTTAAAGAATAAGCAAGATTTAGACATTTGGGAAAATATGAAAAGGGCAGTCTAGACAGATGTGATAGAAAAGTATATAACAGTAGTTGAAAAAAGTGCGTCATTGAGTGTGTCTGGGCCACATATTGTTTTGTCCTCCTTTTCTTTTCTTCCTTTTTTTTTTTCTGTTTTTGGAGACGGGGATCTTCTTGGTCTGTCACTCTGCTAGAGTGCAACATTGTCATCTTAGCTCATTGCAACCTCAAGCTCCTGAGCTCAAGCGATCCTCCTGCCTCAGCCTCCTGAACAGATGGGCAGCTGGGACTACTGAAGCATACCACCACTCCCCGCTAATTTTTCTGTTTTTTTTAGAGACCAGGTCTCACTTTTGCTCAGGCTGGTCTCAACCTCCTAACCTCAAGTGATCCTCCTTCCTGAGCCTCCCACAGTGCTAGGATTACAGGTGTGGGTCACCAAGACTGGCCCACGTTGTTTCTTAACAGGGAAGCTCTTGGCGTTTTGGGTGGAACAATTCTTTGTTGTATGGGACAGTCACAGTGGTGGGGCTCCACACACGAGAAAACTCAGAATCAGCACTAAACACACAACCACCACCTCCCCCATCCCAGGTTTTGTAATAACTGAAAGTGCCTCCACACTTTTCCAAGTAATACTAGAAAGGTGATGTTGCCCCATTTAAGAACCAATAGGAGGGCATGCCTTGTGGAAAAGGTAGGTTGTAGTCCTTACTGCCAAGTGAAAGAGTTTAGATGGGTTTAGTAGATTTGGTGTAGTCATTACAGGATTTGAGTAAGAGAGTGACATTATCACAGCTGTGCTACCTGGGAATTAATCTGGAAAACTGTGTGTCAACTGAATGGAAAAAGGGAAAGGCAAAACCAGTTAAAAGATTATTGAATATTACATGTGGAAGTCAGGATTTGAATAAGGAATGTAGGAATAAAAATTTTTAAGATGGGACAAATTACAAATGGACAATATAAATTGACCAGAAATTGTGAACAAATTAGATGATGGTGATAATGGGTATGCTTTTTGAATTCTTTTTCAGATTGATCAATGTTATTATATAAAAATACTACTGATTTTTTTATGTTGATTTTATATCCAGCAATTTTGCTAAATTCATTTATCAGTTCTAAGAGCTTTTTGATGGAACCTTTAGGTTTTTCTAAATATAAGATCATGTAGTCTACATACTAGGCTAATTTGACACCTTCCTTTCTGATATGGATGCCCTTTATTTATTTCTCTTGCCTAATTGCTCTGGCTAGCACTTCCAGTATTATGTTGAATAAAAGAGGCAAAAGTGGGCATCCTTGTCTTTAGATGACAGATCTTAATGAAAAGGCTTTCAATTTGTCCCCATTCAGTATGATATTAGCTTTGGGCTTGTCACATACGGCCTTTATTGAGATATATTACTTCTATGCCAAATTGGTTGAGTTATTTTGATCATGAAGGGATGTTGAATTTTATCAAATGCCTTTTTAGCATCTATTGAAATAATCATATGGTTATTGTCCTTAATTCTATTGATGTGATATATCACGTTTATTGATATGCATATATTGTATCATCCTTACATCCCTTGGATGAATCCTACTCGATCATAATGTTTTTATAATGTATTGTTGAATTCTGTTTGCTAGTATTTTGTTGAAAATTTTTGTATCTGTGCTCATCAATAGATATTGGCCTGTAGTTTTTTGTTGTACCTTTTTCTGGTTTTGATATCAGGGTAATTTTTCAATGCTGCTTTTTATCTCCAGAATCTATGTAGTACCTTAGGTTTTTAAGCAATTCTAGCAGTGTTCTCTAAAGGATATTTTTATTCAATGAGCTCAGGCTCATGAATTCATAACTATTAATATCAGCTTGAATAGGTTATTAATCATCTAAGTGATAACTGATAAATATTAATGAGCTATAATTTATTATTAATAATCTAATTAATGATCTAATTGATTATTAAGTAAACAAGACATCCTGGACTTGCATGTTATTCACACTTAAATGGATCTTAAATGCATTTAAAAAAACAGTTTTAAAACTTAAGATACTTCTATGCAAGTCAGAAGGTAATGTTAGTGCTGAAAAATATTTGGTTGGTAACACCATTTTTAAATGTCGTTTTACATGTTAACTTGAAATGAAATATCTTTTAGTAGCATGGTATTTAACCAAATGGAGAATGAGCACTTTGTTTTGAGGTTTAATATAAACACTGCCTATGACCGTATGTCCTGAGAACTATACCCTGTCATGACAACTTTTCTGACCAAAGGACCTTATATAAATACAAACAATAATTCATCCTCTTCGTTGTGCTATAACCACGATTGCAAATTATAGTCCTGTAACTGAAAGACTCTGGGCTCTTGTTTTATGTGTCATAAGTGACAATGCCGGTGACCCCTACATCCCAATTTAGATTCAGTGGGGCTTTCTATATTTTCATCAGGAGGAGAGTGTTCCAACTCCATATCTACCCTGAATTTAGGACTTAGTTTAGGACTAGCAGATGATCTCTGGTCTCCTGGAATATAAACTAGTTGGGACAATGACCTGAAAAAGTCAGTGTTAAAAGAGCAATGAAATAGATTTAAGGATAAATGTGAAGAAATCTATTATATAAAGACCAACAATCATTATTTTTTCTTCCTATAGTTTCTATTTTAAGCTGCCTTTGTTGACAACATTTTATAAAATAAAATGTTTCATTTTGGATCACTCAAGAATGGGACAAGGAGAATTTGAAATAATTCCAGCAGTAATGCCTTTATCACTGTGTTCAGTATAGTAGACACTGTGCAAAAACCTCACCTAGAGGAGTGAAAGAGAACCGTGTTGAGATCTAGAAGTTATAAGATCATTGCTCCATAGATAGAATAAACTGAATTTGAGTAATCTGTAAGAGTCAAAATGTTATTTCTAGTAAGTAGCAAGGTATCAATGTGGCATTCCATAGTTTATTGTTTTAAGAGTAAATGTAAGCTCTGTTATATCTCCTCAGAAAGTAAAGCACTTATACCCAAATAAAATTATATTTTTGCCTAAGGGAAGACAACATGAGTTAAATACCTCACAAAATAAATGTACTTTGCCTCAATCTGCTCTTTGGGAACTACATTAAAGCCCTGAATCTGCTTCTGAATATATATGCGCCTTCTGAACATATACTGACCTTCTTTCTGTATAGGGTACATGTGTGTCCTTTTTAGTGAAGTCTGCCAAGGAAGAGATGGCCATCCCTAACACATCTGTGCTTTACTAGGCAGCTGTTTTACTGAAGGTATCATATTTAATTCTTGCAAAAGTCTTGTGACATAAAAAATATTGGACTCATTTTATGTAAAAGCAAGAAGAAATTTGGAGATGTTAAATGAGTTGTCCAAGGTCAAGGAACCAAAAACTAAATGCTTTAGGATTTGAATACTAATATTCCTCTTGGTTTTAGAATTATTTCATCATTCAGAGTTTTATCTGGTAATATTTGTATCATTTCCCAAAGAACATAGAATTTTTTCTCTTTTTCCTTGATGTAAAAGAAGTGATAAAGAAAATATCCCAGGAATCTTTTTTTTCAACGTTGGGTCTGTAATGGTTTTTGAACTCTCATATATTAACATTTAGGGTTTACTATTTCAAAATATTAGTCCTTGGCTCCTTTACAAAGGATGGAAATATTACTTGACATTTATGTATAACTTTATTATTGAAACAGGCTTTGTAATTGTGCTTGTCACATTTAGTGAGGTCCATTACCAGAGAGGTCAAGTGAGTTCCATAAGATTACACAGCAAACTGGGGGAAGAGGTTGAAATATAATTCTTATGCATCATTCAACATCCTTACTAGGAATTCCCTGATGTAAAAAATGATGGATCAATGTGTTAAATATGTCTTTTGGTATAATATTTTCAAAAACTTAATAGTAAAATTTTTGATTAACAATTAAAAGGATCAGCTCTATTGGCAGTAGCAGGGTATAAAAATGTATATTTCAAAATGAGCAATATTTGGTCTCTTTGAACATATATATGGATGATACTAGAAAGAACAATTTGAGTTTAAAAGATTATATTGTTTCAAGGTATGTATCTTTATTTTCTTTAAAAAAATATTTTATATTAAGACTTCCTGCTTAGAATCCCTGACAACATACTTAATTTTTAAAGAACTTACTATCATGAAAAAACTTATTGTTCTGAACATTCAATATTTTATTAGTTAAATAAGTAATGTAACTCAATGTGTTTATTATTAGGTCCTTATTGTAAGTGGGTTCAGAATAAATTTCAGGTTCTATCTCAGTAACTACATTAAGCTAGGGGTTTGTTAAAGTTGCTTCTTTTTCTACTTTATTATTATTTATTTCTATATCAATAAACAATTTGTATCATCTCAAATCATTTTTCTAATGTGATAAATTATTAATTACCAATGAATGATTAAGAAATAAATATTTTCCCAAAACTTCAGCCCCATTCCAAGGTAGCATAGGGACCCAAAGGAATGCACACTTACTCTTCCTCACATTTAGATGCTGTTGCATATTTTTGGTGTTGATGTTGAAGATATTCAAATGATGTTGGTGGAAGTTGGAGGCCAGTAAAATTAATAGGTGAACTGGCAGAATATAAGTCTGGAATAAACTGTGGTAAACTGGAAAATGCTTGCTTTAAGGCCTCCAGATTTATTTCTAAAACTCTTTGAGGTCACCCCTTGCCGCCACAAAAGAAAAAGAAAAGAAAAACACTTGTAGCCAATCTTCAGAGTCATCTTGTAGTGGTGTATTTGATTGCTATTTAGACTCCATTTATGCTTCTGCTCGAGAACCCTGTGGTCCACTTTAGACATTACTGTATTTTTCAAGAAGTTTTATTGTATAATAAGAACTATTTCATGGATAATCCAAAGTGAAGTAAACCATTTTAAGGAAAGCGCCTTTAGTCTGCAGATGATCCCAGTACCGATGCGAGACGAGGGCAATGGGATAGAAAAGCAGACTGTAGTAGGAGGCAGCCTAGGAGAAGTGGGTCAGAAATCTGAGGGAATATCGCAGCTCATGAGTGCAGAACTGCCTGTCAGCATTCCAGGATGGATTCGTGGTTGTGTTCTTAAGCAAACACTTATGTTTATGGCCTGGGAGAAAAGTGCCTATTAACCAAGCTTTGTTGATAAGTTAATAAAGAGATGACAGCCATCTTCCTATAGAATTCCTTGCCTCTCTGGGCTGAATACACTGTCAACTGCCAATAAATAATAATCATGATTTCACTTTCTGCCAGATGCTTCCTGTAAATCATGAAATTCAAAGGCAATTATTTGAAAGCCTCAACAAAATTATGATTGTGGTCACTTGTTGCAGTTGTTCATAGCCTTTTTCAAAAAAATTATTTTATAACAAATACAGGTAGTTACTAGAAAAATTTCATTAGGAGGCATGGAGTTTTTCATTTAGGTTATATATCAGCCACTGAGTACTGTTTCTTGGGAGTCATCCCAGTTAAAGAAGATCCATCCATTTACTCCACAATTGTTTACTGAGTACCAGCTACATACTAGGCACTGAGGATACTATACTAAACACCATAGTCAAAGTGCCCATTTATATGCAGCTTATGTTCTATCTGAGAGTGATAAATAATACTTAAGCATATAAATACATAAACAAGATAATTTGGATGTTTTTAAGCCACTTCATTAAAGTATAACTGAAATGTAAACTACTGCACATATTTAATGTATACAACTCGATGAGTTTGGGGATAAGTATACACCCAATAAACCATCACTACCATCCAGGCCATAGACATATCCATCACCTCCTAAAGTTTCCTCCTACCCTCTTTATTAGTATTTTTGTTATTATTTGTGTATGTATGTGTGTGTGTGTTAAGAACACTTAAGACTTAACTATGCAATAGTGTTAGCTATAGGCACCATGCTGTACAGTGGATTGCATAGCTACAGCTTTGTACCCTGTGCCTATGACCTCCCAGTTGCCCCCTCCCTCCAGCCACTGACAACAACCATTCTATTCTCTGCGTCTATAATTTTGACTATTTTAGATTCCACATACAAGTTAGGTCACATAGTATTTGTCTTATCATGTCTGGCTTATTTCACTTAGCACGTACTCCAGGTCCATCCATGTTGTCACAATGGCGGGATTTCGTTATTTTTAAATCCGAATGATATTCAATTGTATGCATATACCACATTTTCTTTATCCATTTGTCTGTGAATGGATATTTAGGTTGTTTCTGTATCTTGGCTATTGTGAATAATGCTGCAGTAACCATGGCAGTGCAGGTATATCTTAGAGATCTTGATTTCAATGTCTTTGGATATATACCCAGAAGTGGAATTGCTGGATCATATAGTAGTTCCATTTTTAACTTTAGAGGGAACCTTCATAATGTTTGCCATAATGGCTGTACCAATTTACATTCCCACCAATAATGTAATTCCCGTAACGGCTGTACCAATTTACATTCCCACCAATACGGGTTCCCTTTTCTTCACATTCTTGCCAACACTTGTTATTAGTGTTTAATCTAGATTTTCATTACTTCTGGCCTCCATTATTCCAATAGCTTATCTCCATGACAGTCTTCTCTGATTTATTTACCTAACATATTTACCCTGTATAGATGTTTGGTGTTTCCCTTTTCTTTCCTCCAAACCTTGACATAAGGTCATTCAATGGCTGCTATTGCCTCCTACGTCAATGCCAGACCCCTTTTAGTGTTTCAAAATCAAGCACTATATACTAGGCATTTCCAACCCTATACCACCATATATTCATCCCTTCATCTTTTGAAATTACTGATTTTACTCCTGTGTCTTGGCTTTTGCTTATAACTCTCTAGAGACCTGACCTTCATTTATTTAATTCCATCCCTTTTGATCCTCCATATACATTCTATCCATCTTACACATTCCAATCCAGTGATATATTTTACCAATACATATTCAATGACAAAGTCTCTAATTATATTTTTGTGGCTAAGATGGAAAAGTAGATGCTGGATGTCAGTGCAATTAGGGATAATTGCAGCAGGTTAATACAAAAAGTTTCAGTAAGGAGATACATTTTACCCTGCAGGAGATTCTATATTATTTGTCTTTTCAAATAGTTTTTTGAAGAAAGGAAAAGATCTGACATTTATCAAACATCTACTGTTTTCTAAATACTGTGATAAACAATTTTTTTCATTATCTCATTTGTATTCTCACAGCAACTCTGCGAAAAGGTATTATTGTACAGGTCCTTTGAAAATCCAGACATCTAATTTATTAAATTTGTGGTTAACATAAATTTAGGAGAAGGAGCTAATGTTATGGATGGTAGAGTCATGAGTCACTGTATCTTGCCAAGCCAGAAGAATGAGTCAAAAATCAACAAGGAACACTTAAAAGCAGTAGCCATAAAGTCAACATTCAAGTTAAATTTATTTTTCATATTTATAAGTTCTTACAAATTTACTTGACTGCAGTTCGTGGGAGAGGTCAAATAAAACTCCCTAAAGGCCAATATGAGCTGATAGTGTGATATAAGGGCTAATAAATTTAACATGCTCTTATTCTGCAATTATTGAAATATATTGTCCGGATCAAGGAAAATAATTTTTCCTGTGAATTTTCACTAGCCATGCTTATTTGGAATATTGTATCATTTCTGAATATTATATTTAAGAAGATTTTGATGAAGAATATAACATAAAATCAAGAATACCAGGATGATATCATTGTTATCATTGACAGGATAAGGAAAAAATAGTGTGTGGGAATATTACTGATGCATTGAAATTTTGCCGTATAGAAGAACTGGAACCCCTAAGAGCTGAAGACAGGCAGATAGCTGGAAATTAAAGAGGGATAGGTTATAGGTCAACAGAAAGAGAAACTTTCCTGAAATTAGAGCAGCCCAACAGTGGCATGAACTGCTTCAAGAAACTGGTGATGTCGCATCACTGAATGTGACCAAAGCATTTTCCATGTTTAATGATTCTGGGATTTTATATTCTCTCTCAGGCTCCTCTTATTTAAAATGATCTCTTTCCCTTCTGATATGTAATTACACTGATAGACCATATTTAATAATTAAAGTACTTAATTGCTCTTTCTTCCATGTGCATTGATAGAATTCCCCAAACCCTTCTCCCACTGAAAGTCCTCAAGGGGAAAAATGTTTTGTTTTGTTTGTTATTTCAGGATATTATGGGGGTGCAAACATTGTGGTTACATGTTATGACTTTGCCTCACCCAAGCCAGGATTAGAGGCGTGCCCTTCCCCCATACAATGCTCACTGCATCCATTAGCTGTGAGTTTACCCAGACCCACCCCCTAACCCCCAATGTGAGCACCTTAGTGTTGATCAGTTAGTGCCAATTTGATGGCGAGTACATGTAGTGCTTATTTTATTCCATTCTTGTGATACCTCACTTTGGAGAATGGGCTCAAGCTCTATCCAGGATGATATAAGAGGTACTAGATCACCATTGTTTTCTGTAATTGAGGAGTAGTCCATTATGTGTATGTGTGTATATATATATATATATGCCATATTTTATTAATCCACTCATGGATTGAAGGGCAAAACCTAGCAGAAGAAAAGAAATAACTAAGATCAGAGCAGAACTAAATGAAATTGAGAATAAAAGAACTATACAGAAGATCAATAAAACCAAAATCTGGTTTTTCGAAAAGATAAACAAAATGGACAGCCCTCTTGCTAGATTGACAAGAACTAGACGGGAAAGAACTCTAATAAACTCAATTAGAAATGAAAAAGGAGAGGTCACAACAGACATCACAGAAGTACAAAACATTATCTTTGAATACTATAAAAACCTATATGCCCAAAAACTACTTAATGTGGAAGAAATGGACAAATTCTTAGAAACATACAACCTCCCTAAGTTCAACCAGGAGGAAACAGAATCCCTAAACAGACCAATATCAAGCACAGAAATTGGAGCAGCAATTAAAAACCTTCCAACAAGGAAAAGTTCCAGACCAGATGGGTTCACACCCAAATTTTACCAAACATACAAAGAAGAACTCATTACCTATACTACAGAAATTATTCCACAACATTGAGGAAAAAAATGTTTTATATCCCACTGAGTACTATTCCGAACACATAGCTGGAGTTCAATAAACACTTGTTGACTGATTGGTAATTTTCCAACCTGCTGAGGCTGCTCTCTTTTGCAAGGGCAATTATAAACATTTCCAGGAGCCAACTCAAGTTCTTAAAATGATACAGTTGATGTTCTGTTCTCTCCCGCTTCAACAGCAATCGTACTGCAGAAACCACTGTCAGCAAAATAGGATAAAACTGTTGTTTTGATTTTCTTAATAAGAGGAGACAGGAAAATAATTCCCATTTAAAACCACTCCCACTCAGTAAACCACTCCACAAACAACTTAAGTGCTTCAGATATATTAGCAATGCCATCTATTTTTATATCTATACATATATAAACCATTTCTCTCCCTTTCTCTGTTAATCAAATGCATCATCAATAATGGTATATTTTATGGCCATTGAAATTATAATTCCCCAGTACTCTTTTTTCTCCCTCTTTAGAAATACTGCAAACCATTTTTTCTCCCTGTAGAATATGACAAACTATAACAAATTTTAACATTATCCTCATGTTGGTACACAGTTATGTTAAAAAAATGCTATAGTGATTTTAATACATGAAATTGGTCTCACTGAATTAAGGACTGGCTTTTTCATTCATTTTCCTCACTTTTCTCATTCCTCTATATTTCCCTGATTCACTATTTTTAAGTATTTTAATAGAATCATAATCAGATTTGTATCTAGGTGGATGGTATGTTGCTTTAGATACACATTTTAATATATGGTAGAATAATCTGGATTTTATTTTTGTCTCAAGATGAAATATGTCACATGTCTTTTGCTAATATAAGTTGTCTTGCATGGGTGCTTTTATATTTCATATATGTCAAAGCTAGAAAGAGCAGTGGGCTTCTGGTTTGGAAATGGGTGCTCTAGTCTTCCGTCTGTGCTAACTAATGATGCGGCTTTAAGCAAGTCGCTTGAACGTTAAACTCTCTGGTTCTTCAGTTTCTCCTTTGTAAGTGTCTGTATTTGAACTATGTATCTAGTATTCATTCTAGATCTAACAGTCTACAATTTCAGGAAGTCTTTAATTTGGTAAAAGTTTGTACCAATATAACTTTTCTTTTTTTTAAGAGACAGAATCTTTCTGTGTCACCAAGGCTTGACTACAGTGACCCAATCATAGATCACTGCAGCCTTGAACTCCTGGGTTCAAGCAATCCTCTTGCCTTAGCCTCCTGCGTAGCTGGGACTACAGGTGTGCTGCACCACACCTGACTAATTTTTGTTTTGTTTTGTTTTTTTCCTCATAAAAAGAGAGGATATAGGTCAAGGACAAGGTCTCTTTATATTGCCCAGGTTGGTCTCAAACTCCTGTCTTTGAGTGATCTTCTGCCTCAGCCTCCCAAAGTGCTGAGATTACAGGCATGAGCCACTGCTTCCAGCCCTGTATAACATGTAAACATACTATAAATATTTTACATTATAATTTGATTGAAACAATATCCTTGAATTTCCAGTTCACAAACTTCAATATTAAACGTATTTTATGCTACTAAAGAATTTTTTCTTCAAAAATATCACGGGTTTCAGTATTTCTTTGTATTTCTTAAAGTAATTCATTTTGTTCTACTTTATTATTTTTTAAAAAAGGACATGGTAAAGGCATAGTAATGGTGATCACAAAAGCAATTCATGTACCACAACACACTGAGCCCACTAGTTTTATTCACATTGAAATGTATGGGATGGTCCTTCCTTTAATCTGATTAACACTATTTTTTCCTTAAGTGTTCTTATCTCAGGGCAAAAGCAATGGAAACAAATGATGAGTCAAAGCGTGTTAAACCATCTGTCTGAGAACTGATTAAACAGCTGCCATTATTTCTGTGAATATTAACACATCTCAACTTGTATCCCATTTCTTAATTAAAAGTGCATATCCCACTCTTGAAAATAGTAAAAAGGAATTGTTGCTTTTATCAGTGACTGGTTAAACCCAGTAACATATGTGTGCTTGTTTCTTCACTCAAGGGAGAGGAAGTCCCTGTTAATGTTGATGCACAATGGTATGTAGAACAATAACCAACCATGTTTATAGCAAAAGAGAAAATATTAAGGTAGAAGATACTATTGATTTCTGCTACATCCATTCCCCACCCTCTTTCCTTAGTTCCATGAAGTGGGAGCAGGGGCTGATTAACCCAAACCGACAATTCCCTTATCGGACATGGATGCATATTGCCACACAGTGAAATAGAAGAATTCCCTTCCGTAGCTGGGGAGCTTCCCTGCTCTTCCCTCTCTTCTGCACCATCCCGTTCCCACCCTCTTCTCTTTCTCTTTCAGTGTGATGGGATCAAGGACACTTACAAACCTGAGAGCTACTGGCAACTTTCTTGCAACCACAAAGGAAATCAACTTCAGGACAATAGTGAAACTCAGAAAGCACAGTACAAATCAGGGGAAATAAAAATAAAACACACTTTAAGTGACATTGTTGAGCCTCCCAGATCACTTAACAAACACAACTAGAAATTTTTTCAGTTGTAAGAGTTAACAAATTTATTTAGTTGCTATTTGAGTTGTATTTCTGTTATTTGCAACCAAAAGCATTTTAACTGATATTGCTGACTTCAGACAAAGATCTTTTTCATCTCCACCACCTGCACTCCTCACTCCAGACTGGCAATATCCATATGACTAGGTCCAATTTTAACATATTTTCGCCTTGTTCATCCTTGGAAGTCCTACTCCCACTTTGTGCCTTGGATTACCTAGGATTTCATGCTTATAATGATTTGATGCTCAAGAAATCTCTCTTCTTTTATTCCCATCCAAATGTGCCGGTGCTTTTCCCCTTCTTGCATGTCTGATTTTTGGATTATGAGTACAGCAATGGGATGATCAGATAAATGATATGAGGCTAACATACTAACTAGTTAATCTTCAAACTCATACCCCAAAATCAGTCTGCCACCAAATACTGTAACATAGAAGCATGCTAAATTGTAGGCGTTTTAAAAATTGTATTAACCGAAATAATCTGGCCTATGGGTTTAGCTACTTGGTTTAAAAGAAGAGTTTATCTTTGTTTTATTCATATAGTAAATATTTGTTCAAATCATACTGTAAAGCTTGGGGATGATGCCACAAAGTCAAGGTTCCTGCACTCAAGATGCCTATAGCTTATTAGAGAAGACTGACATTGAACTCATACATAATGTAGTATGGAAACTACCATGGGCAGAAGACCAGAGGCAAAGAATAATCCAGACAAGGAAATTCAGGAGGTTTACTGGAAGAATTCACTAGATTATTAACTTCGTGTTTACTAAGAACACATCATATTCAATGTTATAACTCTTTTATTAGGATTCTTCACATGGCTCTCAACAAATGTATTTTGAATAAAACATTGGAAACTGAAAGAAAAGATGAATTCCCATATGGGAAACATTTACTCGTTTTTATGTGCCAAGGAAGAATTTCACAAAACTATAATTTTAGGGGGTTCTCTCTTTTATTTTCAATTTTCCCTAATACCAGAGCTGAATAAAGTTTAAAATCTATTAATGTTTACTGTATGAGTACTATCAGAGCCTGCAGGATGTCCTTTTGACAGTCAAGTAAATTGTGAGATAGAAACTGAAATAATTCATCAAAATCACTCAACTACAGCAGTTCAGCTTCCAGGAAGATAGAGTAGATACACTTTTGCCTATGCCTTCTGCTATGTGCAACTGAACACCCAGGACTTTATGTTTAAAGCAAATCTAAGAAAACTCTGAAAGGAAAAGAGAAGTCAGATGGGTTAGGGACCTTAAGTCAAAAGGAATGACATGGTGGTAAGATCCCCTTTTACCTCATGTATTCCCTACTTAGAGCTAAAGAAGCCAGCATCCCAGAAACATCAATGGTCACAGGTTAAAAAAAAAGAGTCTAATCTCTTTGTCCAAAGGACCAGGAATGGGGTACACTAGCAAGATAGAAAACTAACTTTTAGACAATAGCTACTCTAGTAAAAATCTCTACTGCAATAAAGAAAAGTGCGTGCACACACACACACAAACAAACAAATGGTGGCTCCACCCTACTCATGCCAGCAAAGGCAAGTGGGGCACCTAGACTTTTTTAACACTAGGTTGTAATAAGCAGCCCAACCCCCAGGCCAGATTATGTCAGAGAAGGTTGAGTGGGGAACCAGGACTTTCTTCCCCATTTGGCAGTAGTGAGGTCCCCCCTCCCTTTCCCAGCATCAGTGAAGACCATGTAGAAAACCAGAACTTTATCCCCACTCACCAGTAATAAGGTTCCCCTCCTCCTACCCAGTGAGGTGTTTTCAGAGTAGTAGTTGAGATTCAGGACTTTAACTATCATCCAACTTTAAATAGACCACTACACGCACACATAGAGTAACAGTAGAGTCAGGTAGACAGCAGCAGCGAGGCACTCCTGCTTCTCCCAGAAATGAAGGTATCAGTGGAGGCCTCCTGGAGAGCCAGGGCTTCCACATTCAACTATGACACCTCTTCAGGTGTCAATGAACATCAAATGGGAAACCTTGGTTGTTACCCTCACCTGGCAGTAATGAGGCAACCCTCTTATCTCCTTGTCAGTGCAGTTTCAGAAAGCCCTACTAAAACAGAAGTCTAAATTATGATCCAGAGTCTCTTAACATAACCAAAATGTCTAGGTTTCATTCAAAAATCTCTTGTCTATCAAGAACCAGGAAAATCTCAAACTGAATGAAAAAGACATTCAGTAGATGACAGAGATGTTATAATTATCTGACAAAGATTTGAAAGTAGCCATTATAAAAATGAACAATCATTCATTGAATAAATAAAATTTTTTCATATATTTGAAAATAACTAGAAGATTTGGAGTGTTCCCAACATAAAGAAATGACAAATGTTTAAGGTGATAGATATTCTAATTACCCATATTTGATCATTGTACATTACATACTTATATCAAAACATGGCATATGCCCCATTAATATCTATAACTATTATAAATTACTAAAAATTAAAAAAAAAGAATGTTGCCAAAGAAGAATAAAAAATGGAATATCTCAGCAAAGAAGTACAACATATAAAAAGAATCAGAAATATTTGAACTGAAAAATGTAACAACTGAAGTAATAATTTAAAAAACTCAATGGATGGGTTCAACAGCTGAATGGAACAGTCGGGAAAGAATCTATCAACTGAAAGATGAAACAAATAGCAATTACACAATCCAAACAACAGGGGGAAATAGACTGAAAAAACAGAAACAAAATAAGACATGGTCTCAGGAACATATATGGAACTATAATAAAAGATCTAATGTTTGTTCTCTGGAGTTCTAGGAGAAAAGAAAAAAGAGCAGGGTTTAGAAAGTACTTGAAGAAATACTAGCTGAAAACTTCCCAGGTTTGGCCAAAGCACCACCACCACCACCCCCAGCAAAAAAAATATAGAAACTAGGCAAACTCCAAACATGTTAAGCCAAGCCCAAAGGAATCCACACCAAGGCACATCGTTGTCAAATTTTTGAAAACTAAAGACAAAACATCTTTAAGGCAGTTAGAGAAATATCACATTACCTATAGGGGAAAAACAATTCAAATGACACTGGATTTCTCCCCAGAAACCATGGAAGCCAGCAGAAAATGATAGGATATTTTTCAAGTGCTAAAAGAACTATCAATTCAGAATCCTATATCCAGTAAAAATATCCTTTAGAAATGAAGGGGAAATTAAGACATTCTCAGATGAAGGAAAACTAAAAGAATTTGTCACCAGCAGACTTACATTAAAAGAATGACTATCTTGGTTGAAATATAAACAATGCAAAAACTTGTGATATTTACTCTTGGCTTGAAGGGTTATAGAACACCTTGCTATGGATAAAAACAGAATGAAACAAAACAGTGATAAAATAGTAGCTCCAAATGTGTAATGCTTTGCCAAAGCATTACAAAGATCCTACTTTAAAGTTATGGTAGTAAGAGTTGCAATCTCTACTTTTTCTCTACTTTTGTATCCCTTAAATTGGACAGTATTAAAATTCACACGTTAAATTCATTTGTAATCCATTCATAATCTGATGTCATATACTGCTCAATAAAATACCATTGATCCTTCTGTAATGCTTGATGGAAGAACTTATTTTTGAATTTAACTGAAAAATAACTTGTTAAATTAGGTTTGTGACAATATAGGAAAAATGATTGCTTTTTAGTGAACACAGTAAAATAATTTCCCCCAAAAAGTTTTCTGTTTGTTCTTGCTCCTCTCTCTCTCCCTATCTTGAGTGTGTTTCTTCTAGACTCCAATAATCTACAAAGTGTATATATGCCATAAAACTGGGAATGTTGAGAAGTCCAATTTCCTGACTTCTAAGACTTTCATTTTTATTTTGCATTCCTCTGATCAGACTTAAGCTAGATGTTGGCAGCTTTACCTAAAGACGCCCTTATCCACTAGATCAGGGTCCTCCAAAAGAAGTTTACAGCTTATTCACATCAGAATCATCTGGGATGTTTATAAGAGTCAGGGTCTTGGGCACCACTGCAGGCTTACTGAATCAGACTCTCAGGTAGGGTAGCAATAAAACTGTATTGTTAACAAGCTCTCAGGTGATTCTTATCCACGATAGAGATTGAGACCCACATCATTAGAGTGTACAACATACCTTTCATATCAATGTCACCCACTGTGGGCAAATTGCAAGTGACTTCTGTCTTCAGCAGATGCACTGCTTTGTGCTAGGTTTCTTTCCATACCTCCCTGCCTTTTCTAATGAAATTCCTCTACTATTCTGCCCACTGCACCCTAGTGCCTCTTAATAGGTGAGATGTCCAGCTGAACTTTTCTAAGCAGCCAAACACATACAGTTATTTTCACAAGGATATTTTCAGGCTGTGTATTAAGCCTAGTCCAAGGCTCCAGAGCATTGGATTCCATAACTGTGAGGACAGGTATTAAAGCACAGATCTATTGATTCGAGGGGCACACATTTTTCATTCTCTTTTGTTGTCTTTGTCCACAGGACACAGTGGCAAGAGGCTTAGGAGTCTAGCCATGTATTGGTTATATGATCACGAGTAATATTTCCTTTAACTCTATTTCCTCATTGCAAATAGAGGCTGAACTCAAAGAGCTATTATGAAGTCTTGGGGAAGGGAGGCAGAATGGAATAGCTGGGAAGAGCACAGGCTTCAGAATTTAGAGAGAGCTGGTGAGAATGCCATTTCTGCCTCTTACCAGCTGTAGGATGTGGGGCAAGTTGTTTTACCTCTCTAAACTTCATTTTCAAAATGAGAATAATAGTCCCCTGACCAGCATTGTGAAGATTAATTGAAATTATCCAGACACATGGTGAGTGATCAAGGAATTGCAACTATTGTTATTTTTAGTTTGGGGAAATAATTTGGCACAGTGCCAGGGACACAAGGCATTTTGCCTATAATAATTTAAATCTTTTGAGCAGAGTTATCAGATGTGCAGCTATAAAGTGGATTTTGGAGGCACACAGACCTGGGACGAATGCTTGCCCTAGTATTTCTTACCTCTGTGCCTTTGGCACAAGTTGTTTAAATTTTCTGAGCCTCATTTTTTCATGAAAGGAATGGCAGTAATATTTACCACACAGGACCTGGTATGAGATTCTAAAATAGTGTAGTTGACATTTTCTTCTCCCTTCCTCTCCTCCTTTACCCTCCCCAGGAGAAAAGATACAGGCTAGGACAGTGCATGAGTTTACAATCAGTTTTCACATGACTGATACAGCTAGAGGACTTCAGTCCTTTTGACTTAAATCAAGTTGTGTTATTTGTTCTGCAATCAGTTTACAACCTTTTCCTAGGTTTTTGAATACACAATTACATAGTCAGTTGCCTTCTCAGGACGTCCACCCCATGCAATATGGGCAACAGTAAAGGAATGGATGCAGTTAATTTTAGACTCTAGTTGAATCTAGAATACAGACTAAGTTTCCTTGTTTGAGCATAGACCTGACATGGGCATCCTTGAATCAGTTAGCTGCATCTCCATCTTTACAGGGGAAAATCATAGTGAAAAACTATTGCATTTTCAGGAAATTCAAAGTAATCATGAAAAATTATATTTCCTGAGTGTTTTATAATTTGCCTAATACTGAAAGATCACAATTTGATTGCCTGAGATAGCAACATTTAAGGAGGGAAAACAACTTGGTTTAATGCTTTTTTCTACCTGTTTTAAGATGAATTGGGAAATGTTTTTGGATAATAGGTATATATGATTTACATCTCAAATAACTGAAAAAAAATAGTATCCACATATAGGGAATATATTTCCTCTTTTTTTGTCCTGTTTGATTTCTTCTTTCTAATTTATTTATTTTTGCCTCTTTCATTGGTACTTTTGACTCTATTTCTACCCAATATTTCAGTGAACTATTCTTTTTTTTTTTTAACATAAACATAATAGAACCTTTGCCCCTCTTTCCTATCTATCTGGATTTTTCAGTGATCATTGAATAAAACAGAGTAGTGGTAATTATGTTATTGCTTTCCTCTTGACTGTGCCATTTATTGTCATTGTTTTTCCTTTTGTCTTCCTTTTGACCCTTCCCCTACTAACCCTGGATTGTCCTGCTATGAAGGCATTTTTGAGTTACATTACCCTCAGTAGGATAGCAGATGGTTAGATAATTAAAATGAATATATGAGTACTAGTTTCATCTTTGTCAACTATCTACACTGTCTTGTAAGCAGACATGATAGCCTTTTCAGTTAGCTATTTCTGTTTTAAAAGGATCATAGATAATCTTGATACCTCCTCAGACTTGGGATTTCCAGAAATGTTAATTATTTCGTTTGTGTTTTAGGAGTACATTAGACATTTGAACTATTTATCTATAAAAAGTGTATTACTAGTACAGTTCTTCAAAGTTTGATGTTATTCTGTGGATATTGCTGATGGTGATCCAGTGTCTAAGACATTCCAAAAAAGCGTAACCTGAATTAGAAATTAATGGTATTGCTCATTACTAAAAAATGTTTTGATTATGTAGAAGAATATAATTAACACATAATTCATTATATGTAATATTCTAAAATACTAAATGACTAACATGTTTTTTTGTTCAAAATTGAGAACAGAGAGTATTAGAATATTTTTATTTCTGCTAATATTCATCTTGCTAAAAATTGTGGATTCTGGGTAGGTAAAAATGAATAGGCAATTCAGTAAAATAAGACATAAAGAATTTTTCATATGTATTTGTTCCATAATGATTTTGTTGAACTTCAGTAAAATTTTGTGAAGCACTTTGTGTGACACACTTACATTTTTCCTACAATCCTGTAGTGTTACAGCTATTAATTTTAAACAGAAAATGCTATATCTTTTCTCACTAATGGTAGACAGTTGCTTTACCTGAAGCTATGGGCTGTGAGCAATCCTAGTAGTCAATCACATCATTCATATTATGTTAAGATTGTGCTGTTGGCATTTGCTTACTCGGAAATAATTGCATATCATTAGAATTTTTTACTGTGATTGCATTTTCAGTTGATATACTCTGCTAGGTCTAATGCTGAAATACAGTTGCCCAGACCATCAGTTGATTCTCTGAATTTTGAGAAAAATGTATCACACTTTGAACTAAGAGGTTTATATTTCGTGTGAACCTGAGCCATAGAACATAATTCCCTCCTTTCTTTACCCAGTGCAAAACATAAGCCATTTCCCCTAGACGCACTGCTCCTATACTCTACCTAAGGCTGTGGCGTTCAGTGCACAGACACTTGTTATCAGAGCCCCAGCATTCCATTCGTCATTAGAGCAAACACATAGGAAACTGCACAATTTGGACTCCAAACATCTGATAACCAGATGGCAGGTTAGTCTCAATGTAGTGCAAATATTGTCTGTTTGCAAGACTGATATTTGCACACACGTCTCTGGCAGATGATAGTAAAGCATTGCACAGAAGAAGCACGTGTCCTGAGTCACACAGCACACAGAAGGGAACATCTTCCTCAAGTCTATTTTCTCTCCTCTCTTTGCAAAGACTGATGGATTATTTTAAATACAAAGATATTTTGAGGAAGATTTTGAAAGTTAAATGTGGAGATATATGTCTCCAATCTGGGAAGTTTTATCTTTTTTCCTTCCCGATTAAAGTTCAGGCTTAGAATATCTCATCTAGGTTATTTTATTTGATTTTTGTTTTGTGTTTTGAGTCCTAGCCTAAATGGAGTTACAGCCATACTAATGAGATTATCTATCATACTTCAGTCCCTGAGCATAAGATGTATATATAGATATACATATAAAGACAGATAATATAGTTTGTGTGTTTATGTCTGTTTGTGTATGTATGTGTGTGTGTGTGTTTGCTTAGACTCATTGGTTTTTATTCCTACTCTGCTCATGGAAGATGGTGTAGAAATTGAAAAAAATGTCCACAGGATTTGGGATCTCTGGAGGCAGTATTAGTGGTTAAGAACATAGACCCTGAAATCAAAATTGCCTCTTTGATCTTGTACAAGTTAATCATCTGCTCGGTACCCCACTTCCTTCATTTATAACATGACGGGGATAATACTACTACAAAGTCCTTATGATAGGGCCTCTCAGATAATAAATTCTGTATAAATGTTAGTGCTTTTTTTGTCTGTTAGTCTACCATCTGTATACTACCTTGTAACCCAAAGATTTAGGATTATAATTTTAAAGCACTGAATACTTATGTTTTCCTGAACTGGGCCTGAGTATGAGTCAGAGGTTCATAACTGCTCAGTCATGCAACTTTTGAGTAAGCCACATTCATTCTCCTAAGTCTGCTTTTTCATCCATGAAATGGAGCAATAATTGCTGCACTATTTTCCTCACAGGATTATTATGTTGACCAGATAAGATAATTTATATGAGACCATGGGTTTAGTTTGAAATGCAAGAAAGATATCTGTAGTACTATTTTTTATCCCCAAAAAGGAATGAAGGAACAAATTCAGGCTCATGTCTTCTGGCCTAGCAAGCATGAAAATACACCTACTCATATTAAAGGTAGAACATGAGAATGCATCAGAAAGTTCCAGAGCAAGCTCCATAAAACTCAAAATACGGAGAAATTGTTTTTCACTCTGGAAATAATGGGAAGAGACTAAATATACACTAGTCAAGCCTTAGTACATCCCCTGGAGTAATTTTTAAGATTCTTGGTCATCTTGATTATTACCTTAAATAATACATTTCATTTGGAACCAGATCAAATCAATTGGAAACATATAACAAAAGCTTAGGGAATCTCAGCATTTGGAGAGATTTTTATTTCTTGGTATATTAGGAGAACATCAGGGTACTTTTCTGAGAGCCCCTCACTCAAAACTATTTTTATTTGAGGAAATTAAAAATGTATGCTCACAGACACTTTGCTCCAGGCAGTTTGTTCAGCTAGTGAGCATTTGGTTCTTTCTTCTTTCATAGGATAAACAATATGTCTCACCAGTTCATGTGGTTTAGGCAGTATTTCCATCAGATAATCTAAAATCTTGTCTATAATTCAAGTGTCTTTTAAAAGTCAAGTTAGGCAGTATATTCTGATGTTTTGGCCTTTTAAAATCCATATGTTGGGAAACTTATGAGAAAAGATAGCATCCATTGCCTTTAGTGCAAGATTTTTCTCCAGGATCTAGGTCTCAGTGGTAGTGGGAAGGTACGCTGAACTCACACAGAGCTACACCTTTGAACTAAAGTACCCTTAAAAGAGTCTGTCTCAATTCAGACTGCTTTTGTATCATCTTTCCTGTCCATAGCAGAGTGACTCTCTCACACCCCATTTTGGAAAGGCAAGAGATGAAACTCACTCTTAACACCTGCACAGATGTGTGCTAAATCAAAGAAGAATGAGTGGCTCAGAGGTTGTAGACAACTTCCCTATCCTTATACTCCCTTCATAGCATTGCACTTGAAAGAAAATGATTTTTTTTTTTTTTAGGATTCTGCCTATATTATTTTTATTAGCAATGCCTCTGCATTGAATCAACTCTTTGAATTCTGTTTTATTACTGAAATGACTTTTACACCACCCACATCTGATACTGCTCATAATATCTTACTGAGGTACTTTTGGATATCACATCAGGCATGGGTGATTTGTAGCCATAAACAATTGTCAGTGTAGATAATAGCCGACTGCATAAGGCTGATATATTTGAAGCTTCAAAGCAATCATGTTTAATATCCAGAAGTTCATTCTCTGGAACTCAACAGGATGCTAACACATACCATCAAAGTTCATGTTCTGAGAATAATGATATCTTATTATAATTTTTGAATAAATATGTCCTGCTTATTAATTATTGCTCAGCACACAAAACATATTGTTACTGTTTTCTTCCAGCTAATGAGTCATACTACTGAGATGATTACTTTTGAGATTAATTATTTTTAAATTTTGCAAAGTGTATCTGTTGCATATTATGCTCCATCTACGGAATTCTATTACATTCAAGTAAATTTTAGATAAAGTCCAAATGGACTTTATCTATTTATTAAAGGAAAATGATGATATTTTTACATGGACCGTTGTCTCTCATTAATCTTGATAATTTCTGTCCCAGTGAAAGAGAAAGTAGGGGATGGTAAGGAAAACAATACTGGAAAGTGAAAGGCTGGCACGGCTAAGAAATATTGTGCTGGGTAGTTTCCATTTGTCCCTCCACATCTCCTTTCTCCTCTCCTGTCTTAGGACAGTGAATGGGGCTCCTTTGCCTTCTGGCTTCTGATTGGGCAAGACTAATGAGGGAAACTAGAAGGAGATTGGAGGACAGGAGAAAAGTGAGATCTGCGTTTTATTTCCCTAGCTTCCTCGTGATCAGAGGTTGTATTTCTTCCCAAGGCCACAGTTCCTGTAGGTCCTTTGCTGTAGTACACTTCTTTCTGGATTTCAGTTACCTATCTCTCCTCCTCATTCCTTCAGGAAGTAGAGATAAGAAGCAGAGGCTCCCTTGCCTGGTAGCACTGGTGGTCTTGCCTTTCAGATATATTTCCCTTATCTCTACCCCATGTACATAAATTGTCCTACTACCAATTTCTCTTTAGTTACCATTCTGAGTGTTCTATCTGTTCCTGCTAAAGTCTCATTTGAAACAAGTAGAATAGTGCAAAAATAGAGGCC
Organism: Lepilemur ruficaudatus; assembly: GCA_963574885.1. Taxonomy (NCBI): domain Eukaryota; kingdom Metazoa; phylum Chordata; class Mammalia; order Primates; family Lepilemuridae; genus Lepilemur; species Lepilemur ruficaudatus. The sequence goes on along the minus strand of CAUYRT010042914.1, from coordinate 24,670 downwards.
AGAGCTGGAGCCAGCATTGCTGGATTTGAGCTCTGGTTCTGTTGCTTTCTAGCTTTGTGACATCAAGCAAATCTCTTACCCTTCCTGGACTTCAGTCTCCTCAACTGTGCAATGGAATGAGTTAAACTAGTCCTGAGGTCTAAAAATGCTATGTTGCACATACAAATCAGGATGTAGAAATGGCCACCACCATGATGTCATTAACATATTCTCAGTCATTTACAGAGGGCAGTGGAATAAAGCTACACTAGTGGAATTGATGTCAGAAATTAGTTAATATCATTTATTGACTTTGGAAATCTAATTCATATGTTCAAATTACCTTATTTGGATGTTTCTCCAGTGTTTTCCATTGGAATAAATGTTATCAAAATAGAGATATAATGCTTGTCACTTCTATTGAAAGGACATTGTCTATAATCAGTTTCCTCTCTAATTGGTTTTAAATGGAGCACTCAGCTACTATTTCACTTAGACAACAATTTAGATATGAAAGATGATTTTTTTAGGTCCTTACACCACTTATATTTGAAAAAAATATTTTTGAAGTATCACTTTTCTGGCTAACATTTGTTTTTTACATCTCCTTTTTCAAGCCCTATTCACTACCTGCTTTTCCTTGATTATCTTGCTGCAAAGTGAAGAAAAACTGAAAGAGGTAAATGAAAATAAAGCCACAATGACTACTGTAGATGAGAAGTATGAATATTTGAATAATCCCTATATTTTAGTGTGATTGTTCTAGTGAATAGTGCTGCTACTGTGTCAGTTACAACATTTTAAGGACCCAGATACTTGGTCAGCAGAGCAAATGAAAATTTTACTGTTGTAACATGGAGAACTGCTGTGCTGGGGCCCTGAGTCTCTGAGCTGGAAAAATGAATGATCAATTGAGATGGATAGAAGCCAGCTTAGAGTTGAGGTAGGTAAAAATTGAACATGGTTGAGTGGCAGTGACCTAAAAGAGAGATGTAGGAAAACAATATCTCAGTAAAATGGCAGGATGATAAATCTCTCTTTGCTATTAAGGGAAATAATGTCTTGATAGACCATTGACACTCTCAGTTTCTGGAGAATGTGTAATACAAAGCAACATCATCTCTTTCTCCATGAGACTTTATACCTTCCTCTGTCATTTCACCTACCACTGTCTATTCAATCACAGGATCCCTTGTCTGTATCCCCTAGCTGCCAGTGAGTTTCCTTTACATGATTCAATGTACTATTGAATGATATTGAAAAATGAACCTTAGGTTTAAAAAGTCACCTGGACATCTATATTTCTTACTTTCTTCCTTTCAAATTCTAAAAAGCAATACAGCAGAAATCTATGAAGTGTTTATAGTTTAAAGTTATTTGCTAATATCCATATTCAGGGACAATTTCTAGAAGTTTACTTCAAAACTCAGTTTTGGAAAGAAATTCACCCTGGTTTCTCTTTTGACCTTTCTTGGATGATTAGCAATACTCTTACTCAGAAGTCATAGGAAACTGATAATAGGGGTTGCCTTGGTAGAACACGTAGAGGACTAAGAGACTGGGATGGGAAGGGGATTCACATTTTACTGCATATACTTGGTTCTGTTATTATTATATATTTTTTATTTTGGATCACCTATTCAAAAACATTTTTATGCAACTCAAAAATAAAATAAAGAAATACTCCCTCTCAATTTATGAAAACTGTTTTTGGATTTGATTTTGAATTGTTTGAATACATATGATGATTTCAATTATGTAAGCCAAGCTGCACTGGAATCTGGGCACACATTTATCATCACGATGTTCCTATTGAAAAGAACCAGTTTCTCTTCTTTAAATTGTAAGCAGGTTAGCCAGGCACAGTGGCTCATGCTTGTAATCCCAGCCCTTTGGGAGGTGGGAGGATCTCTTAAGGCCAGGAGTTTGAGACCAGCCTGGGCAACATAGCAAGACTCTGTATAAAAAACCAATTTAAAAAAATAAAAAATAATTAGCCAAGCATTATGGTACATGCCTGTAGTTCTAGCTACTTGGAAAGCTGAGGGAGGAGGGCCCCTTGAGCCCAGGAGTCTGAGGTTGGAATGAGCTGTGGGCCTGCCATTGACTCTGGCCCAGGTGACACAGCAAGACCCTGTCTCTTAGAAAATAATAGTAAATAAAATAAATTTCAAGCAGTTTTATATTCGTTGACACTATCTAGGATACTAGTGATAATCACTACCAACTACCATTGCCACTCCCCCATCAGTTGCCAAACTCTGGGGATATATATATATATGTATATATATATACACACACACACACACACATACACACACACACATATATACATGTGTGTGTATATATATGTTGTGTCCTTTGTTTCTCCATGTTTCTTTATTTCTTCATTGTCTCTTGATGGGGATACTGAAACATTTATTTGACTGGTCGTCTTCCCTGCAGGCTCTGCTCTCAGTTACCAGTCCTCCACATTGCAACCAAAGCTAACTTTTTAAAATAGCTCTGATTATGTTCTTCTTCCATGGAAAGTAAATAAATAAAGTTCACTAGTTCCCATTGTCCATTAATCCCTTAGCATTCTGATTCCAACCTACTGGTCTCATCTTTGGGATTTCTTTCAACATTTATTTACCCAATTTTTTTTTCTTTTGAATGCCTGCTAGCATGTTAGATACTGTGCTAGGTGCTGGGGATACAAGGAAGAGCAAAACCAGATTTTCTTTTATGTTTTCTGCCATTTTGGGAGAGGGGACAGAGAATCAAATTGTGCAAATGTTTATTCACAATTAGAGATCAGTGCTATGAGAAGGAGTTCATAGATAGAAAAGCAAATGCCTGAGGATCCTGACCTTGTCTTGGGGCTCAGAAAATGTTTGCTGAATTTATGTTGCTACAGCAGAGATCTGGAGAATGAATTGCAGCGACCTCAGGCGAGGCTTCATGCTAGGTGCAGCAGGCAACGTGCCATGCTTCAACCTGCTGTGAGTTTTTCTGGCCCTTTTCCTCAGGTTTTCCATACTTCATTTGATGTTTGGGAAAACTCTCTGTTTAATGATCTCCGTTCTTTTGCTTTGTAGCGTATTTATTGTTTACAATCCAGCTCAAATATTACTTCTAAGTTCAGCCTCCCTGACATTGCTAATGGCCTCTCTTCTTGAACCTATGGCCTAGAAGAATGAATAGCCCTCATCTCTCAGTTTTCACATCATTTTATATGCATTAATTGTTACTTGGCATTTATCTCATTGTTAAACACACATTTTAGTTACTTCTTTTTCCATCTCTTATTGTATCCTTTGTATTCCCAGAACATAACAGGGTGCTTAGAACAGTAAGAACTCAGTGTATCCCTTGGATCAAGTAGTACCCAGCAGCAAATTGGTGAAGTAATTGTTTTATAGGTGCTATCAATTTTATTGGATTTAGATAATAAATATTTACAGGTTGTCTTTAATTTTTACAATGTTATTAACACAAAAAGTTCCCATTATGAGGAAGTAAAATATTTTAATCATTGTCTTATGACTCAGTAATTTGAAACTTGGAATGCACTTTCCCAAAAGGGAAGCAAGGTGGAATGGATTTGGTTCTCAGTTATGTATACAAATGGCAGAGCTGCCCAATGGAAATAGCCAAAGATACATGAGTTTTAATGCTATTTCTGACTTTTACTAGCTGTATGATTTGAGCAAGTGTTTTCATTTAAGAGCAACTCATTTCTCTCACCCCAAAAAATAAAATACAAGTACCACCCTGGCTAGTTCCTTGTAAGAATTGAATAAGTAGCATATATAAATTACCTAGTTCAAACAATGCAAATTCATTATTATATGATAGCTCTCCTTTCTGTACCTCCCTCTCCTCTTATGTCCCTCAGGGTAGAGGCACTTTTGGCAGTTTCATCAGGATTGATTGCATGGGTAAGTTACTGAGAATGAGAAGTTCTATGCTTTACAAGCACCTGTGAAATTAAGAAGAGACCTCAGCATTCGCATGTGACATTTACTCATTGATTCACTTAAAGAAGTTGATCTATTAATAGAACTCCTTATATGCCAACTAGTATTTGAGCAAGTGAAACCCTAAACATATCACAACTTTCTGTTTCTGGAGAGGCTTGGAGAAGCTATGGGGAAGGGAATTGGGATCTGGATGAAGAAGGCCCGTGAGTTGGAACAGGGAAGAGTAGCCATGGCAGCCACAGCCCTACTTGGATCCTGGATGATACTGAAGCCTTTCCTTGTAGTCTCGTCACTGTACAGATGCTGGTTTTGGCTAGAGGCCTTACCTGTACTATGTCACAGGCACAGTGATAAGGACTTGCTCACCAGTTAACTGTGAGCCAAGACATGCCGTTCAGTTCAGCAAACAACTTTTGGCAAAGTTTCTCTCTCATTATATGTGACAGGTAAAACTACGTCAAATCTTCCTATAAAGGAGGGTATGAAACAACTAGCAAAGTGATCATGTAATTAGATCATTACAAAATCTTTTTTTTTCTGTAATGGAACAATTTTTCTTTCTTCATCTTTTTAAGTGAATTGCAAAATGACAGCATATTTTCAGCACAGAAAACTAAATCAGAATGTGGAATGCCTGTATTCACAGAGAAAAATAAATCTTTTGTAAAAAGAATTACTTTTAATTATTCTGTAATTTGAAAAATAAACAAGATGTGGTTATTTAATTTGATTTGTTCCTCTGTGTTTGTTAAACTGTGCTATAGTCTGAAACAGCTGTGGTGCCTAATGTATTTATGGCATGTGGAGGGCTGGGATGTTTATTAATGATAGAGGTTTGGAAGAAAAAAAGTGGTAGTTATTCTATAATGTATTATTTAATATAATTAAGAACTTTTCAATTATAAAGATACTTCATTCTACAGAACCCTAGAAGAATGAGTGCTCTAAGATCACCTGCTGTAGTTCATGGCAGTGACAGCTCTGCACACATAAAAAGCAATGGCAAGTGATGGTGTATTCACAGAACCATCTTCCCTTAAAACATGTGTATATAGGTCAAGCTCATCTTCCATATTTACAAGAAAAATTATTTTAATTTTTGTGAAATTCAGTAAAAATACTCATTAATTGGAGTTATATTATGTTGGAGCTAGGCTGAAATGTAATTGAGTATAAAAGATCAGTTTATTGAGCAAATAGTGTAAAGATATTTTCAGTGAAATATTTTGAATGTCTTAGGAGAAGAAAAAATTTTATATACATGAAGTATTTTTATAAAACAATAAATATAATTGTCAGAATATTTTACAATCCATAAACTAAAAGAGATACCCTAAAATGATAATATCTGTTCAGTACATATTAGCATAATCCAGTGACAACCACACAAATAAGACTAAGTATCTTTGATGTTCCAACTACTAGGCAGGGCTTTTTATCAACCTGACATTATTTAATGTGGTCTTAAATATTATTAAGTAATTGAGTATAATAAAATTTGTCATGCTTTTGATAGCTATCCAAATGATTGTGTTATAGATTTTCAGAAGAGTGAAGGATAGAGAAGGACTTAGCATTACTTAAAGGAGATGAACATGTGGTGCTGGAAAAGTAGCACTGGATTGGGAGCTAGAAACTCCAGCCGGGCTGTCTGCTTAGGTGTATGAACCTCAGACAGTTGTTTGTGCTTTCTGAGCTCAATTTCCTCTTTTTGAACCGAGGATAATAATGTTTACATTCATGATTGTAGTCAGGATTAAAGTCTGTGTCTAAAAGCAATATATGAATCACCTTATCTATGAAAGTAAAGCCAAGCTTTTATCCAATGTTCTGGAACAATGAGAGTTCGATAAAATTGACCTGTTTTCTATCCAAAACCAACATTCTGTGAGATGCGCAATGTCCTGTGTCTTCACTCCTATGTATTTGTGTACATGTATAAATTGTTAGGAAACTCCAGACCCTATGTCTTCATGGTAATGTCTGACTATTCATTGAGCTACTGATTGCCCTTATCTCTCACCTCTGTTCTTTTCCCTTTGCTCTGAGCCATCCCAAATGTGTTACTTAATCCCTTGACTTTGATCTTCCACCTCCAAACCATCCTCATGAGGTATATACACAATTTGACTGAAGTTTGTAGGCCATATAGAACAAAACAAACTATACAGGACAGTGTAAAATATAGGATTGTGCAAACAACTAAAAATTGGACATGAAAAATTCCTATTCTCATAAATCCTACAGCAACCCTAGCACTGAAAATTTCTCAAAAGTTTCTTTTGGGTGAAATTTTCAAAGTTCTGCAGCACTTCTGTTTGTTTCTTTAGTCCATTTATCTAGGTCAACAATCTTCTTGCTTCCTGTTTTGGAAGTCTCCTCTCATCAGATTCCTCCTTTAATCTCCCCCCTTGTGATTCTGAGTATCACACAACCCTGATCCTACCTTCGCAAACTCTGTTTCTCCTTTTCATCCCTGGTTAAACCTTTCCCATCCAGTCATTTTATATAGAAGGAAGCTTTACATAACATTTTCTTTTCGTTATTAAGATGTATTTCATACCCCTAAGAAGACAGGAGTGACTACAGTCTTGTGTTATACTTTTTATCCTATAATAAAAGGTACTATGAAAATCTAGTATGCTTCGCCATCAAATCTTGCTAGGACAGAGGGACATTTCTTTCTTCTACCACAAGTTATGTTATATCGGTGAGGTTTTATAGAAGCAATTTTTTAAAAAATGGGCTTTTGATTAAGAAACTCTGAGTCGAAACTTGGTTCTATTGCGTGGTAGCCAAGTGATGTTGTGCAAGTTTATTAATCTGAGTAAAATGTAAAAAAAAATACTAAAGATAGGTCTTTACTGTGAACATTAATTAAGACAATATATGTAAGGCATTAAGTACAGTGCCCAGCACATTGTATTTAATAATGATTGCTAGATATAATATAAATCCACTAATATAGTTTTCCTAGTATGTGTGGCCAATTATCTTGCCCTCTTAATCTATTCATACATCGAATGTTAAAAGAACAGAAGGAATCAAAAAATGAAGAAGCATGTTGATAAATTTCTGGATTCTAACCCTTTTGCTTTAGATAAAAATCCTATAAAACTATTTGTTTCATAATTTGTTAATGTTTCATTTATAACAATGTCTCTATGACATTTTTTTTCCTCCTTCCTGAGTGTAAAGATCTTTTTTTGTTAAAGAGTTATCCGATCAGTTTGGGCCACTATAACAAATTACCACAGACTGAGTGACTTAAACAACAAACATTTATTTCTCATAGTTCTACAGGCTGGAAAGTCCAAGATCAAGGTGTTAGTAGATCCAATGTCTGGAGAAGGCCCACTTCCTGGTTTGCAGATGGCTGTCTTTTGCTATGGCCTGACACGGCAGAGAACAGAGAGAAAGACAGCAATTTCTCTCATTTCTCTTCTTATAAGGGCACTAGTCACATTCACGAGGAACTCTATCCTCATGCCTAATTAACTTTCAAAACCCCTCTTCCAAATACTATAATGTTAGGGATTAGGTTTCAACAATTTTGGGGAGGGACACACTCAGTCCATACCATATCCCATTATAGATCATGACTGAGAACAGTCTTCTTGAAATAATGAATGTATGAAATGATATAAAGTTTAGCTTTACAAACAGCCTGGGATGTGAAGCTAGAGATTCCAAAAGAATAAAAGTATAAAAAGTCATGATGATACTATAGCAATGGTATAGCTGTGTGCTCCTGATAACACGTGCTGCAACACTTTCTGTAATAGCCATGCATCACATGCAAAGATAGAGAAAATTTTCCTATCTCTTTTAGTTTTGGTACAAGCATAATGATAGTTACTGAAGTATTTATTGTACATATATTATGTGGCAAATGCTTTGTAGGCTATTCAGTTATGGCAACAGCACTATAAGGTAGGTTATTATTTTATAGATAAGAAAACTACACCTCAAAAAATTAGGAAATTTTCCCAAGCTTCCATCTCAAAATTTAAAACCAGAGCCATCTGACTCCAAAATCTCAAATCCTCCCATCAAGTTTTGCTTAGAAGATAGAACACAAGGAGTTTTCATTATGACCTGCCTAGTAAAAAGTAAAACTATCAGGAATAATGCTCATTATTGAGTTTAAACTTTTAACAAAGATGGAAATCACATTATAGCTTTTTCATGGAAATCACATTATAGCTTTTTCCTTCAACCAACATTTCTGAGAATTCTCTGTGTGAGTCATAAAACCCCTGCCTCTCTCCTTTCTTCATGCAAGTCTTTATTTTGTGCCTGCTATGTATCAAGCAGAAGATTAGGCACTAGGATACAATGGTGAACACAAATAGATTATGATGTAGAAGTGGACACAGACTTTGATCAAATATCAATGAAAGTAAAATTGCATAAGAGAAACACTAAAACTGAAGTACTACACGGTGTTATAAAAGCTTAAGAAGTGGCAAGGGAGTTGATGCTGATTTAGTCAGGAGCGTAGAAGAAGGTTGTCAAAGAATTGGTGGTTTAAATTGTGCTCTAAAGAATGAATACCTGTTAGCCTGGTAATAAATGAGGAAAGAACATTTCATACAGACAGATGAGCATGTATAAATGTCTGTCCTTAGACCTGACAGATGGGGGTCTATCATGGCATAAGAAACTGAAAGAAAATGAACGTTGTAGACCAAGTTCTCCAGGAAACAGAATCTGAGCTGCTATAATTAGAGTGTAGGATATTTATGAGGGAGTGCCCTTGGGATTAATACCTGGAGAAGGGAATGGGAAAGAAACAGAATTGTGCAGAAGGAGAAGCCAAACTTAAATGGCCCACCAGAGGACATGTCAGGCTAAATATCCAGATTTTTAAACCCCTGTTTCTATCAGTCATTAGGTGCAGGCTATTAGATGAGAAAGGACTGAGACCTGAAACTCTTTGATAAGCTTTATACCGGCAGCTCGGGCTACAAGTCCTTTGCAAGACAATCTAAGTAAAGCGTTACCTTGTCCATCACAAGCATTATGGATAAAATCCACAGAGAAAGGTTTCTCAATCTTGTCTCCTCTGACATTTTGTTTATTTGTGTGTGTGTGTGGGGGGGGGTAGGTTATTGTGTATTGTAGAATGTTTAGCAGCATTCCTGAACTCTACTTAGATGCTGGCAGCAAATCAGAAAGTCCCCCACCACAAGTTATTACAATAAAAAAAAATCCCCAAACATTGCGAAATGTCCCCTGGGCAGAGGAAAAATCAACGCTCATTGAGAACAAGTGAGCCACAAAGTGGTGTAGAATAAGGTGAGAGGGGTAAGTAACAATCAGTTCATGCATGACCTTGTAGCTAAATCAAGGACTTTTGTCCTTATTCTAAGAACCAGGGAAAGGCAATGAAGGATTCTCAGGAAAGGAGGCAAGGAGACCAGATTTGTGTTGTAAGTATCAGAGTGGAGCATAGACTGAAAAAGGGCCAGCCTGCTAGGGGAAGGAGATTAGTTAGGAGGCAATTGGAATAGGTAATAATAGATGCCTGTAAAGAGGTTCTGGTAAAAATGCAAAAATAAAGCTAAACTTGAGAGAGATTTGAGCTAGATACAGGGAACTGAAGGAAAAGGAGGTGTCAAAGATGAGTCTGAGTTTTGCCTTGCACGAATGAATAGATGATGGTGCCAGTTTCTGATGTATGGAACACAGGAAGAGCAACAGATGTGAAGGATGAAGACCATGTCGGTTTTGAGTGACTTTTCTAAAATTTAGGATGAAATACAAGGAGACATTTAGATATGGAACTACAGCTCAGAGGAGAGAATGAGATAGAATTGTTTTAGTGAGATTGAATAGGTATTAATTGAAACTGTGGATGTAAAATTGGATAAGATATTTTCTCTACTCTCAAAAAGATTGCAGTCATAACCAGTAAATTTCCTGACAACAGTTTGAATTTCTTTCCACACTCTTGCTGTCAGGTTTGCCATAAATATTGATGAACTTGTCAGATATTTTAAATATTTAATATTTATATTAATCTGATAATTGAAATAGCAACATGAATCACAGTACATGCACGCACTCATGCACATCCGCCCCCGTGTGTGTGTGAAAAAGAAGTAGAAATTAGCAACAAGATAAGGGCATTTTGGCCTTTATTTCCACGTAGAAATTTATGCAATATATGATACCTAATTATTATCATAAAGTAAAAGTACTGGTTAAATTTTTCACCTAGAATTCTGTAGGCCATCAGTGAAGCTTGGAAAAATATCGAAGATTTCCAATATCTAATATACCTCTTTAAATAGTAAAACAGTTTTTTCCTTTCCCCTAAAGAAAATTATAATATGAACAAAAATCCTGGCAAGAGTAGGAAAGAAAGACAGTTAAATTAAAACCATTATTCATATAGAAAAGTAGAAGTGCTTTGGCTTTTTGTAAAGGATTGGAGTTGGCAGCCAGAGAGATGGCTGCTTCAAGCATAACTGAAGGCTTCATGTCTGACAGCAGGACCTGGGAGGTCAAGGCCAGAAACCTAGTGCTTTGGCCAAATGTGCCTCCAGCCTTATCCAAATAATGGCATTTGCTTATCCATATCCCGGGGTTCTCCAGTGCTTATTTTCTCATTTTACATCTTTTATTCACAGTTCTCTGGCAGTTTTCAGTGTCATTGACAATGTCATTCTCAAGGGTAAGGAGTATAATTGGCCTTGAAGGTTATAATAGTTTAATTTTTAATGTATATACTGGAAATACTTGAACAAACTCAACTACTAGCCAATTGTAATAACTCATGGCTATTGCTATAGGAGTTTAATCACCAGGAATAAATGAATCATATAAAACCAACTCAGAATTGGTAACAAGAAAAAAGTAATGTAAAAGAAATATTTTAATCATAATCAGGTAATTAGGATATTCTAAAGCTTAGTGTTTTATAGAAAAGAGTAAGAATATTTCATTCATAATTAGAAAAAGGAGTAGCTCAACAATTTTGAAAGCCAAGTAAGGAGATAAATATAGGAACTCCAGTTGTGGGAGTACACTTTTATATGTGAGCAGCCAGAAATAACTAAGGCTTGTCTGTTACTTCACTTAGACATTGTTATCAATCAGATGGCATATTGAGAGAAATAAAAACCCCACTGTTGCAGAAAATTGCCTTGGAAATGGTAAAATCTACTTATCATTCTCTGTCTTCATCATCATTTTAACAAACCCTCACTGAAGTACGCTTCATAGATCCATGATGTGTTTGATGACCTGAGACGGAGCATGGTATATGGCAATTTTTGTGTCCTCATCATATCAGATTATATCTGGAATAGCTAATCATGACACCATTATCTTCACCTTTGTGAATGATGCCTAGAAGGAAGACAATGATCATTTATTCATAGTAATTCATTTATTCACTGAGTCCTCAACTCTATTGGACCCTGTTTGTGGTGCTTCTGGATCTCAGAGAACTTGTAGAAAATTGATCTGCTAGAAATAATAATGCCTATTGTTTTCTGCTGTTTTGTAGCATACATACCCTTCCCCCAATAAGCACACACAGTAAACACATTATTTAATCCAATGAAAAATAAAGAATGTGTGTTCTTTTAGAAACTTAGTTCTGCATTAAGCGAGCTATAAAAGCAATAATTAATTAGTAGGTATAAAAGGCATGACTATAAATATGGAAAAATAATTGCAAAGTATTTTTTTAATTTTATACTTCATTTTTTAAATAAAATTGTATATATTTAAGGTATACAACATGATGTTTTGATATACATATATTTAGTAAAGTGATTGCTTTAGTCAAGCAAGTTAACATATCCATTTCTTTAGATAGTTACCGTTGTTTCTTGTGCTGAGAACAACTGAAGTCTATTCTCTTACTAAATTTCCAGTATAAGATACAGCATTATCAGTTATAGTCATCATGCTAACCTTTAGATCTCTAGACTTATTCATCTTGCATAACCAATGCAATGCAAAAAAAAAAAATCCTTAATAAATGTTAGCAAACCAAATCCACCAATATAGAAAAAAAGGATAATAAATGATGACCACTAGAAACATTTAAAAAACCCATCATAAGAAAGATATATTTTTCCAGGAATGCAAAGTTGTTTTAACAGTCAAATTAATTGTTGAATTGATTTTAATTGATTTAGTTAAGCACACTAGCTAAAAAAAAGAAAGATATCATGATCATTCATATATCTATATCATAAAGAAAAAAAATACGATGAAATCAGAATTTTAGCCAGTTAGGAATCAATGGAAATTTTCTGCACCTGATAAATATCTGAAAAAATATATATAACATCAGATGCAATAACAATATTTGAAAGCTTTTCCTTTGAAATTGGAAATAAAGCAAAGATGTCTATAATTACACTTTACATTGTTCTGGATGTTCTAATAAAGAAAGAAAAAGAACACTGTAAGAATTGTAAACAATTGAATACGTAGAAAATACAATGCAAATATTTATTATGATAAGTAATAACTGAGCCAGTTTCTGGATTCAAGATCAATATTTTTAAAAATCTATTGCAGTTCTATGTACTAGCAAAAAATTTAGACATTAAATTTTATAAAATATAATAATATAAAAATTATCAAATACTCAGGAATTATCTAATAAAAAGTTGTATAAGACCCTTATGCAGAAAACCAAAAAAACCATAATTGAAATAAAAATACATGAGAACCCAAAACTATATTGATATCTGTATGCTTCAATCTATGTTTATGTTTATGGATCCTAAGACCAAATATTGTAAAGCTGACAGTTATGCTTAGGGTGATCCATAAATTTAATGCAGTACCACAAACTAATGAGAAAGTTCACATGGAAAGCCAAATGAACAAGCGAAAGCGGTATACTCTTTATGAAGATAGTTAGTCATTAGTGCCTTCCGCCTAATACTTTGTCTCCTCCTGCTTGAGGTGATGAGTGGTGATGTGATTTGTTTTGTCAATGAAGTATGAAAGTGACATGTGTTACTTCTGGCTAAAAGATTTAAGAGCCAGTGAACAATTCACTATACTCTCACTCCACTTCCTTCTGGTAAGGTAAGTAGCAATATGTGTAAGAGAATGTCTGCTCACTCAGCCTGGGCACCAGAATTAGGAGAGATTAAGTAGATTCTCCAGACAACCCAAAATAAACATATAGTGAGAGTAAGAAAAACAAAACAAAAAACTGTTTTTATAGAGCACTGCAATTTAGGATCGTTTGTTATTACAGTAAAATCTAATCTATCACGACTGAAACAAAGTATAATATGGATGGAATTATTGGACTTATCAAGACTTAATATAAAGCTCAAGTAATTAAGACCATGTTGTTCAGGATCAAGGATAAACAAATGAATAAAGGTGCAGAAATACACATTCATTATGACAGTTTAATACTACATAAGTGGGGATGGTCTTTGGAACCTCAACACCAAAAAAAAAAAAAAAAAAGTGGGGAAAACATGTTCTTTTCAGTAAATGATACTGCGACAGCTATATGTATATGAAAGAAAATGAAATTTGAGTCTTACCTCATAGTCTACATGAAAACTAATTCCATGTGGATTAGTAACTTGAATGTGAAAGGCAAAACATAAGGTTTTAGAAGATAATATAGAAAAATATCTTTATATGCTTGGAATATGAAAAATTTTTAATAGGAAACAAAAAGTACTAAACATAAATTAATTGTACTACACTAAAACTAAAGTCTTACGTTTATCAAAATACATCTATAAGACAGTGAAAAGATAAGCCTTCACGTGGAAAATACATTTGCCAAATATGTACCCAAAAGATATATATTGTATATAATGTATAATGTACATATTTATAATTAATAGATGCTATATTATATAGATATAATATAAAAACATATCATATGTATAGATATACAATTTTTATAGATATAAAAATACAAAGAAAGAACCTAGTAGGAAAATGGAAATGGGCAAGTGACTTCAACATGCTATTCACAAAAGATAAAACCCAAATGTTCAACAAACACATAGAACACTGTCTAACCTCTTTAGTTATCGGGAATTATAAACAAAAAAACCCACAACTACATTTTCCCCAGAATGGTTGTAATTTAAAAGACTGATAATACCAAGAAGTGGTAAAGATGTGGAATATCAAGAATATTCATATATTACTGAGAGACTACATTAGTATGAACATTTTAGAAACATTTTTGGCATTGTCTGCTAACGTGTAAAATGCATGTACCCTATGACCCAACAATTTCACTCTCATGTGTATACCCGGAAGAAATTATTCATATAAGAATGAGAAAATATGTTAAAAATGTTAATAGCAGCATTAACATAATATCTTAAAACTAAATACAAGCAAAATATTTGACAGTAGCATGCATAAGTAGTTTGTGTTGTGTTCATATGATGGAAAAACTAACAAAATGAGTGACTTAAAGCAGCATAGAGCAACCTAGAAGAATCTCACAAGTGTAATATTGACTAAAATAGGCCAGGCATAAAGTTTTATTTTTCACAAATTTCAGAAACATGTAAAACAAAGCTATGGTTATCAGAAATGCATGCTTATGCAGTAACATTAGAAAGAAAAAGATATAAGGGTTGTGTAAGTTATGTCAATATTCTTTTCTCTCACCTTGGGTATTGATTGTGGTGATTTTTAAAGCTAGACATTCTTTTTTATACACTCTTACTTTTGTCTTATTTAACTGTATGAAAACTTAAAAGAAGAAAATAAAACATCCTACTGATTCATCTTTAATATTTTTTTCATATTTAATATTCATATCTAGATTTATTTTATAATAAGTCACTGGGAGAGAGTGCTACACCATAGTGTGATTAATTACAGGAACAAGAACAACAGTCCTTATCTTTTATGTTTTCTAACTAGAAGATGATGGCTTGTTACATAAATCTTTTTCCCAACTAGTAGAAGGGCAATAGAACACTGTGGGTTTATTTGGTTCTAGACAAATTTAAAATAATGAAAAATATACAATATACATTCTCTATGTGAAATGCAAGAAAGGTTTTAATATTATTTAACAACATAGCTTGTGATATTTTACAAAGCTTTTCTCTGATAGCTTTTCATAAGACTGTGGACTTAAAATAAAAGCAAAACAGAACACAATTATCCCTTAGATAAAAATTGAGTGCTAACTTTATTTTTCCTGAGGTGGTAGCTTATTCACTCACATGGCATGGTCATACAAGTTTAATGCATAGAATACTCAAGAGATTTATTAGTTCAAACCTGGAATATATTACTGAAAATAAGACAGGGCTTTCTTATATTTTCTATAAAAGCAATCTTGGTTTGCATTTATTAAAATACTTCTCTGGTTTGGTTTTTGGGTTATATCTTGGCTAAATCATGGAAATAGAAAATAGACCAAAGGTGATATCTGCAGTCTCAGCAACTTAAAGTTCGCTTGTAATGATTAGGTATCCTTCCACATCTCCCTGAAATAGGGTCTTCCCAAGCTTTAGGATATGTTCAACATGAAGCTTTCAGTTAAGATCCCCCATTTATATTGGAAGAGAGGGACTTTATAGGTTAATAAGATGCATGATATAAGGTGGGAGAGGGTAATTTACTAGGAGGCTAGTGCATTTACTGGGAAACTGGCCATTCTGTGTCTGTCATAGTTAGCACATTAAAATATTTAATACCAAAGGGGACATTATAGCAGATGAAACCTTGAGTCACTTTTCTGTGTGAAATAAATCCTAAAATACCGCTAAATCTTCTGCATTAACTTGTGTCAAAGGCTGAAGCAGTGAATAAAATTACTGATGGAGCTGGCAAAAGATAGGTTGTCCACTTGGCTCAAAAATAGTTAGAATAAAATAAAGAAAAAGGCTGTAGAACAAATACATATACATCTTAAGAAGGACCAGCTAAATTCTGAATAAGGATAATTTAGCAATTTTAATACATTCACCTATTTTGCCATATGCAACAGGAAAAGAAACTTCTTAAAAATCAACTCATAATTCTGAATTGGATATTATTACATGGTACTTATAGCCTCCCTTATAATTGAAATAAGCTTGAGAGATGAATAGAGATTTTAAGAGGAAAGAGTTTGAATCAACTCCGGTAGAGCTTCACTTTTCCCCTATCTTTAGAAATGTAATTCATTTAAAAAATAATTTTAAAATTAGAAATCTCTTGTAATTCCTCTACCAGAAATAATGATGACTAATACTTTGGTGTACAGCATTTTAGATTCCTCAGTGTAGGTAGATAGCTTTCTCTATAAAGCAAAAATGTATCACATATATTTTTAACTCTTTTTTTTTTTCACATAAAATGCCTCAAACTCCTTTTCATGTCATTAAATATTGTTCTGAAATGTAATTTTTAATGGCTGCATAGAATTTCATTAAAAACTTCATTGTAATTAATGAATCTCCATTTTGGTCATTTACTACATAGTGTTTATTTACTAAAAAAAATTGTAGTCCCTTTAAGTTAAATTTCAATGTATACCTTTGATTATTTAATTAGAATGCATTTCTATACGTAGAATTTCTATTTAAAGAGTCTGAACACTTTAAGTTTTTAAATATACATTGCAAAATACTCTTCACACAGAGATGCAGGAGCTTTTTGAGTCTCTAACTTCTATTTAACAGTATGAATCTCTTAAATGTTGTAAAGTTAACCATTGAGTAGCAAGGGAAGGAATGAAGAGACCTCTCTCCTGGGGTAAACATGTTTCACAGCCTAACAGTTCATCCATTAAAAAAAATAAATCTTAACTTTGTAGAATATCAAAACCACTTTCATTTCTTAGTATCGTATAATGTTTAAGGAAACGTGTTATGGAGAAAAGGTTGGATGATTTCTGCAGAACACTTTACCTAATAATATATTAAAATCCTTTAATGGACTGATAAAAGAATGGGTAAGAGGTGTATTCAATATAGAAACTTCAGTTCCTATAATCAGAAACATTTTAATAATATGGAAGTAGCTCTGATGCTGGGAACAAATTTAAAGCTAACCAGGTCTTTACTTGACAGAAAAAATATATTGTGATTCCAATACACTAATATTTTTGCAAGCGATCCAGAAGGGAAAGTACAGAATGAAAACATCAGAGAGATGCCAAATTGATGTGATTAAATTTGAGGAAGTATTTAGAGCACTGGAAGATTGAGCAGGAATAAAACAAAGCAGATTCCTTTGATACAAATACAATGTCGATTTGAGAGAAAATAATTGAAGCCATACCTGACAATGATGAGATTTGAAAAGGAGATAATGACAAAGAAGAACCTCAGCATCACTGTAGATTCTCCATAGAAATCACTGCATTGATGCAGACAAATGGTTAAAAAAAGTTGGTCATTACTAACAGGTTTTTTTTTTTTTTTGAGGGGGAAAAACCTCCCAGAACAGATTAGCATATGCCATAAATATTGCATGTAGATCTGATTTCTGTACTTAGATTAAAAAAAAATATTTTACTCAGGTAAAATTAAGGAAAATAATCAGTTGGAAGAATTTACATATGAGGACCACACATTTTAAAAGATAAAGCTTTAGGGGGAATAATATCTAATTTCATGTGGTTTTGAAAGGTCTATAAAAGGTAAACACCGCCTTATCAATTCATAGACTAGAAGTTAGAATGCAGCTCCTCTTTTGTCAATTAGCCCCCATGTAGACCCAACTCTGGCTCTTCCAAATTTCTGATAACCTTAAACTGATCAGCTGCCTCTATATTGTTTCATAAGACAAAAGAAAAACAAACCTGAAGATACTGTTATTTACGCTCATCTAGTGTAGTTTATGTGAGAAATAACTTCACTTCTGCAATTTAGAACATCTATGTTAACTTTAGCTTTCAGTTTGGGACTCATCCTAGAAACTGTGTTTATTTTTTTCTGTCCAAGAGAGCAGATATATTTGGCATGTCTCTCTCAGTCAGTGGTCAAGTGGTCCTCTTGTATTGCATCTCAAGTTTCTACTGAGCTCAAAGATAACCATCTAAATTTCTGGGGTGTGATCCTTTCTAAACCAGAAACTACCAAAGTGAATTTTCATGTACGATGAATTGCCTGTGTTTCAAGTGAAACCACTCCAGCCATACCAGTCACCCAGTTATTTTTTTTGTGTGTGTGATGTTATTATTCACAAACAGATATTTAATTTTATTTACATAAACACCTCACATTTAAGTACTTTATATAAGTACCCTTCATCCTGAATAGATAATGCATTCTAGTTCAGGGATCATGGTTTGTATGTTTTAAAATTATCATTGTTTTTGATGATAGTGTTTCTTTTTTGGTGGTAACAAAAGTAGCTTTCTGACATAGAAAATGGCTTAATCCATTTTCTGAGTTAGGAAAGGAAGAAAATATTGACCAAGAACTATAAAGTTATCGGTATTTTACCTAAGTAATTTTAATCTTTTTTATTTTTACTTTTAAATATTTAATGGGCCTATGTATAACCTGGGGATCTTGTGAAATGCAGAGTCTGATTTGGTCTAGGGTAGGACCTGACATTCTGCCTGTCTAACAAGCTCCCAGGTGATTCTGGTGTTGTTAGCAGATAACAAACACCTTGAGCAACAAAGTTTAAACAACTCTAAGAGTAACATAATTATGATAATAGCAACAATGATGACAATAGTAGTTTAACATATGCCAATCTTACTTGAACGAAAGTTCTATAAGGTAAGTAAGATAGATATATTGTGTGAACAAATAAAATTTTAAAAATACTAAATTAGGAAATCATAAAATAGTAGAACTAGGGTTTTTTTCTTAAAAAAAAACATAATGAAAATCAATTAAACCTAGTACATTAATTGTCTCTAAATAATGCTCCTTTTCTATTCAGCTAAACTCCAGCTAGCATAGAATTTGTTTAAAATAACACAATATTGTGGCAGACATTTATTTTTTTTTCAAATCCACAGAAGGCCTGTCAACAGATGACTTAAAGTCAGCAATTTTCCTCATGCTTTCAGTGGTTATCTAATAGGATATGCAAGTGATCTGTTGATAATTATTTAACAAGTTCTTCATTAAAGTTGGAAATTCCATGTATCTGCTCTAGAAGCACTTAGGCTGAACTGTCAGAAAAGCAAGAACTTTCTTTTTGGTTATGTTGGTTGCAACACTGCTCTATTCTTAAATTTGTCACAGGAAGGGCTTCTCAAGTTCAAATTCCAGAGACCCAAAGTCACTAAATATAACATTTCCAAAGAAAGCAGATTTACAAGCACTAACCTCTGGAAACATATCTTCCCCAAGAATGGCAAGCCTGCCTTTGCCAACTCCAGTGAAGCCAATTACCCTAAAGTTTCTAAGGCCACCACAGTAGTGTTACAATAGGGGCTTCTGCTGACTTTTATGACAAAGATATTTCTTTGATCACTAGCTGAAGACTTCCCTAATTTGCTTTTTTGTACATATAAATTAGATGAAGAGGCAAATAAAAGGAAAAATAAAATGTTGTGTCATTAAAGAGTAACCAGTGAAGAACTGATTATTTTCAGGCAATGGTATCATGATATGTTCCTACTGTTAATCAGATAATCTGTGAGACAGAATGTATTATCTAATGTTAAGAAAATATTTATGCTTGACTCTTTACTACTTCTCAAAAGGTGGTTATTATGTCATGTGGTAGATGGAGAATGGGGAGGGTAAGTTTGTGATATGCCCTAAGGAATGACTTACATCTTTTATCCTTCCACTATACTAAAAGCTCTTAGAGAAAGACCTAAGAATCATGGTGATGCATTTTTTTTTCTGTCTCAGGGAGAATATTAACCTTTTGTGCTGATTTTAATAACATCACAAAGATGACTCTATTCTTAAAGCACTGTGACAAGGAAAATTGTTGGGGTCACAAAAGTTTGCCTTGAGTTTATCTCACATAAACATAGATAAACTAAGAAAGGTCTTAATTTCAATAGAGGTTTTTACAAAGTTAATCAATGAAGTCATCTCATGGACTGGGTGTAATCACCCATCTTGTCTTTGCAGTTGAGAATATGGAACTTTGAATCTAAGTGAACTCTATGTCCTCTGATGCAAAGAGGTCTGGTCTTTGTGGCTGTAATTGCAATCCTGATGATTAGTTTCTGTGATTTGTTTAATTAAATGATCAGTTTTTATACAGGAGCTGTTAGCTACATTTTCTCATATGTTGCAAACTTGCTTTTATAACCATTTGTCAAACTGAAGAAACCACTCAAGTTATTTGGAAAGTGGAAACAATATCTGTAAAAGAGAAAAATACACCATATACAACTAAATGAGCCACTCATAGCTTTAAATTTCATGTAAGTCTTTTTTTCTGTAAAAACTGCGTTCAACATAAAATGCTTTGCTTCTAATTTAACCTCAGGCTTTTTCATTCTATTTCACAGTTGACCCAGAAGAGTAAAGCTTATTTTCACTGTGTAAATGTCACTTTAAACATTTTAGGATAAATAAAATTCCTCCCTATATACTCAAGTGTTTAATGGTGCAGAGAGAGGGAGGGGGGGTTCAAAGAACTTAAATATATAATTCAGTGATATGCTAAGTGAAGAATAAATGCCTATTAAGTAAATTTAGATTCAATTACAAATAATCAACTCTATCATCCATCTTTTTCTTGTCATGTTACCTTCAGGTTTCTATCACAGACTTCTATCAAAACTTATCTATTAAAGACACTAGTGGCTGTGTAAGTGCCAAATTTTTGAATCCCTATTTATTCCTACTTTATTTGACTAGTCTTCAACATTTAATCCTATTGACCTTGAGCACTATCTTCTTGTTGAAATTCTTACTAACTTACATATCTGAATAATTTCTTATGGATGCATTTCTTTTTATGCCCACATCCTTGAATATTGTAATTACTTTTATTATTCTTTTTCTCTCTCTCTTTCATGTCCTTTCAAATCCTGGGACTCAATCCATCCCTGAATTCAACAACAGTCTATAATTCTATATGTTGATAACTCCAAAAATCCATTTTTCTGCCCCAGATTTTGTTTCTGAAATCTATATCCCCACATAGATTTGCAGCAATATCTTAATTTCAACATATCCATAACAACTTATAATTTTGTTCCCCCAGACCATATCTTTTGTGTTCCTTATTTTCATCCCTAGAATCATCATTAATTAAGTCATTCAAGCCAGACACTTGAGACTGTCCTTAAGTCCATAATTTTTATCTCTCACATTCAACTGGTCATGATTCTATGAATTTTGCATGTTAATTATCCCTGAAATCTTGCTTTCATAGCTGCTGTAGCCTCAGCTGACTGTAGAGAAATGCAGACCCCTCCCTCCTCATCCCTGACTACAAGGGCTGAAAATGAGAGTAGGAAATTGAAGAAGCTATAGTGTCTGCTATGTCAGAAGACTGGGTCATTATGAAAATTATGCTTGGCCTGTATTATGGAGAGCATCCATTTCTTCCTGATCCATTACATAAAATGACATTAGCTCTTCAAATAAACCCTGCCAAACCAAATGTAGGCTTGTCACCTACATTTCCCCAGAGAGAATTTCCTGCTGTTCATAGCTTTGTGTCCTACTACTCAATCTAATTTACACAGTCCCACTCCCAGAAAACAGTAGTACCTTATTCCTGGTTGTATGCATAGCCCAGTGAATTCAAGTCTGTAATTAAAAACCACAGCCTTGTTTATCTTCCACTATGCATGTTACAGCTCAAGCCTTCTCAGAAAAAAATAACACTTTAAAAAATGAGGGTCTGTAGTCAACAAAGAGGGGCTGTTTTCCAGTGTATATTATTGATTATGTCTTCCTAGGATAATTTTTGTCTATCAACTAATTCATTTTGTAACTAGTAATTCAGTTTGTTTGTTTTTTTCCCTTTAAGTAGCATACTCACAAAGTGAGTCCTCTTGAATGTAGGCCATTACTTCTTTAATATGTAATTATTACAATAAGTAGTGCATAGCTGTGGTACTTTGCATGCACCAGTGAATATGCTTCAGCAATTAAGGACAGTATGTTCTGGAGAGTGAAATAAACATCCCAAACTTTTACAATCTGTTGTGACAAAGAATTCTTCTCCAATATAGTAGTAAATTTCAAATGGTAATATTTACAATAATTTAATGGAGAAACATGGTTATTTTTCCATCTGTTTTCAGAATGAAAAAGACATTCTTCCCAAGCATTTACTCTTAATTTAAAAACATCAGGAAATTAATTTTAATATATTAATACCCTAAGTTTATGTAGTTCATTTCTGTTTTTAATCGCTTCCAAGGAAACGACTCAGTAAATAATTTATTAAATTATTATAAACTGTAAATAATGTAATTTGCTAAATAATTTTATGTGATAGTTTCAATTTGACAGATGAGTTGCCTAAACTATAGACAAAGATTCTAATTTGAGAAAGATAACATTATTCCATTCTCAGTGAATTTTATTTCCCTTTCATATACATATGATTTTATATATATATGATTTTTATAAAATACTAATAGTAACTGAGAAAAGTTCAATGATATTCCCTTTTATTAGCAGTATGTGACTATTCTTCTTATACTTTATTTTTAATCTTCTACCTAGAGATTGGCAGTATTAATAAAAACCTTTATTTTGTTGCAAGGCAATTTAAATAGATTATAAAGATCTCTCTTACTTTAATTTTGTGTGTGGTAAAATTGCTTCCGTATTACTAAATGGGTTTCAGCTTAGAATCGTTCTTATTTTTCTGTTCTGACCTGTATCTTACAATATCACATAATCAAAGTCTGAAGAACTGGCAAAATGGCCAGTCTTTTAATATGGCAATTCCATGGATGAAATGACACTTTAGTGTTTACCTTTTTCTAACTCTAGTCTCACTGGAGCTGAGTATGGAATATGTAAATAGGGAAAATCTGATGATTCAGTCCATCATCACTTGTTCCTTAGCTTGGAATATCCCATGGAATAGCTTAATAAGGATATTTGATTAACACTTTCTCTACTGAATGTACACCTTAGCAGTGGCCCAATTTTTCCTGTGCTTCAGTGTTATAAATAAAATGATATGGACATATTTTCATCACCTTAGGTACTGATGTAAGAGTTATTTATAGGGATGGATTTGTTTATTTGAGAAGAGGCTTTAATAGATTTATTGTAAGTCTGTCAAATAGAAGGAACCTTAGACTGGAGCCATGGTTACATGGGAAGAGGGATTCTATTTGTCATTCTCCACACACCCTGGGAATTAATGTTAAAACTTTAAGATGACTGCTTTTTAGTAACAATAGGAAGTAGAGATCAGACATTAATCAGATGATCACCACTGAACATCCTATTACACAGTAAGATAAATACTCAAAAGGAAAGGGACATTGTTCCATGACAATATATAATCAAGGAACCCTACCTAGATTTGACAAAGCTTCCCTGAGGAAATGATACTTGAGGTGAGTTCTACTGGATGAATTGTAGTTACCTAGGAAGAGGTAGATGCATATAGAAGGAGCAGCACAGATGAGTACTCTTACGAAGAGTAGAAAGTGAGGCGACTGATGGTAAATAATGCTGGAGGGATAAGCAAGAGACAGATATCTCAGGGCTTTAAACCAAGTTAAATATTTTAACTTTTATCCAAAGGTAAAAAGGGAGATGGGAGCTTTATGAAATTAGTAATTTATAAATATCACTTCATAGAGAGTAGCTAAGGGCAGAGCTAAAGCTACCTCAATTGTCCCTGTAGGAAATAATGATAGCATAGAATAGGATTCTGGTGGTGGACATGGTGTCTTAGAAGTCAAGCTACTAGGTCAGAGACATTTAGGAATTTTTTTTTCTAAGAACCCATCATAAGGAGAGAAAAAGAAAGAGAGTGCAAGAGCAAGTAATAAGAAAGAGAAAGAAAAGTTGACCTTATTTCAATCCAATTTATACCCCATGTATATATTTTTATAACACACCTTTGTAACTCAGGGAAAACATTGCTTATATGATCTAGATTCTGTACACTTATTGCCCTTTATTTTTCTCCCTTAGAATCCTTAAAATGAAATATGAAATGAAATATTTTCTGTTTCCTGTCTTGTTTTCTACATTAGATAAATGGTAGGTACATAGCAAATATTCTATGATAATTAAGAAAGTTAAATTTCCTCATGCTACATGAACTGCTTTTAGTACTGAAACCAAAGTTGAATCTTCAGAAATTCCAAGTCTATGGAGAATGTCTAATCCCAAGTATTCAGATATTGCAAATATATGCTTTTTTTCTTTTTAATTTTTGTCAACCTCTTATTATAAATGTGTTTTAACACATTATGGCAATTAATGAATAACTTACATTTTGCTTTTATATCTATATGAAATTGGACATTTAATACATTAAAGGGAAACTTTGTAGATGTTTCTGACATAAAATTCCTTTTCTAAAAAAGATAATTTGGCAAAGATATCAAATTGATTTTTGATTCCTTCACTTGAACTGAAATGATTTGGAAAATAATAGAAATTTCTTCTACTTCAAATTCTAAAATTTTTTTTTTTTTGAGACAGAGTCTCACTCTGTTCCCCGGGCTGTAGAGTGCCGTGGCTTCAGCCTAGCTCACAGCAACCTCAAACTCCTGGGCTCAAGCAATCCTTCTGCCTCAGACTCCCGAGTAGCTGGGACTACAGGCATGTGCCACCATGCCCAGCTAATTTTTTTCTACATATTTTTAGTTGGCCAATTAATTT
>CAUYRT010042912.1:0-31245 GCA_963574885.1 Lepilemur ruficaudatus | reverse complement strand
TGAGTTTTCTAACAATCCATATTCAGAAATCTTCCTCTGTCAGATTAGTCGTATCAAGTAGGTTGCTATCAGTTGGTGATGATAAAGAGTTTATTTTTGGAGGCGATTTTTCTGTCTGAATCTTCATGTTTCCTGTGATCTTTCACTGGTTCTTTCTCATCTGGGTTCTTTGTTAAGGATCGGAATTGCTGGGACTGGATTATGAATCACAATCTGAAAGGCTGCTTCTATCTCCTTTCAGCCTCCAGCAGGGAAGAGGACTGGAAGCAGAGGTAACAGTTTGGCCTGTTTGAATATTTTTGAGACAAGGCGTGGATATCATAGAAGAATGCTTTCTCCTCAGCATGTTGAAGCATTGAAGTCATAACAGCAACTGCAGTTTAGAAGCTGTGATGTCAATTTCGTTTTTTACCTTCCAAATGTTTTCACTTGTCGCTGGTCTCCAACCCTCTCAGGGGCTTTTCTCCTCCCAGTTCTCCTCCACAACTTCTTCTCGTGGAGTCTCCTGTAGTTTCAGGCACATATAGTGTATTCTTAACAATCAGCATAATTCTAAACCCCTGAATATACTATTACTATTTGAAATAATGATTTCTGTTATTCACAACCTCAAGCCAGAAACATAAATGCAGTTAAGATTTGCAGAAGTGAAACCATTTTCTTGCCTCTTCAAAGATAATTGGGCTTTATTTAGATCACATACATTTTTGAGAAATCCTCTACTAAATAATATACTCAACTCTTTTGTAATTTGATTCATTCTATCTTCTTAGAGAAGTTTCAATATTTGCAAAATTTTACCAACAAATGTTAAGTTTTTCATACACCAGAAGCACTTAGATAAATGACTCACCAAACGTTTTGTAAGGGTAGCGTACAGATTAGGTAAAAGACCAAAGATAAGCCCAAACAGTTCCTCCCAAAAAGATTACTAAAGGCAGTGTGTATTGCCATGGAATGCAATAAATGCCATTTTGTGGTCTTGTTTTGAAATTTCTTTTCATTTTGAATCTTCTTTTTTGGAAGATATTTGTGAATTCTGAACTTTAAGTTCAAAGAAGGCTGGGCAAAGCATCTCTATTTCATCTCTACATGAGGCCACTGGCTTCACAGTTGTAAAATGTCTGTACTGTTTCCTCATTTTTCTTCCCATAAAAAACATACAGTAACTAAAGATTGATCTAAGTGTAGGGCACGGGGATATATCACATCCCCACTGTTACTCAACAGTTTGCTATGTATGATCCCAGAACTATTCTGGTATCACCATTCCCTTAGCAGTGAGGAAACAGTAGTGCCCTTCCGTGTTAAGAAAAACATAGTGTTTACTATGATATCCCAACTATTTAGGCTTTGGGCACATTTTGAAAATTCACTATTAACTCTACCATAAGGCAGTTCACAGTCTGGACACCTTGAAAGACTCTTATTATTTTTGTCTCTGTATAAGTCTATACAGAATACAGTTTATACTGTAGTGCTTGTATAATGCAAAGTCAAGAATGTGTTATCTTTGCCCAGTGCATCATTTTGGCTTTGTTTTCAAGTTTCCCTGTAATCTCTACCTATTTTGTGCCTTCTTGCTCTCCATTGCTATCTGACAAGCTAATCTGGTTTGTATCCTGAATACTTATCTTTTCTACCTTTGCTTTACATGTTGTCCTGACCTTTATTCATATGTGTACACACACACACACACACACACACACACACACACACACACAAACACACAGAAACACATATCTGTTCTGGGCTCCTGAATCCTATCATGACACTTCTCCCTGACCGTTACCTTGAAATAGACCATAAGAATTTTCCTTCTATGAGCCAGTGTGCCACTGTGTCCATAACACTCCTGATAAGCTATGGCCATGAGGAAATACTGGAGAGCATTAAAAAAAAATGCTTCACAGATAAATGCTGGAGGTGATGGACACCCCAATCGCCCTGACTTGTTTAATACACATTGTATGACTGTATCAAAACATCACATGTTCTCTATAAATATTAATATATAGAACTGTTATGTACCAATAATAATTAAAAATAAAAAAATTTAAAATTGCACCATCGATTGCCTCACATTTCCTTGGAGATATTTAGCCTCTAAAGCATATTTAAGTCACTTAACCAATTTTCATCTTCGATGTAGACCTGGTTTCTGCTACCTCTCACAAGGGATATGACAAATGATGGAAACCTAGGGAAACTTTTTAACATAAACTTTCAGAAGGACAGAATGGATTTATGAGAAAAACCTACTGAAACTAAAAAGAAATCCAGGTACTGGGCTTTGTTTATAGCTAACTATTTGCCATGTTTCTTTACTATTCAAATCCACAAATATTTGTATATCCCCATTTGTGCTTCTAAATTACTGAATATATAGAAAACACTTTACAACACTAAGGACTCATTGTTTATTATTTTTCTTCCACATCTATTTCTTTTCTTACCCAAAATGTTAAGTTTGTGTATAAAATTATTTAACTACAATTTTTCAATTTATGTAATTTAATAAAACGAAATCAAGATATTTCAAATAACTCACAGCAGCATAAGGTGTTTCCAGTTATGATGTTAGGAATAGAAAAATCTGAAAATGCTCAGAGTGAAAGGAGAAACTGAGAGAACAACAGCAAAAGTGGAATAGAAATGGGAAAGCTAGATCATGGGATATGCATATACATTTGATAATTTTGACTTTTTAAAACCTGTATTTCTCATCATTAGAATATGAACATTTTTGTCATTTTTATAACCACCTGCATAATATTCCATATAATGGATCATTCTTAATTTATTTAACCATTTCTCCCCTTAGGTATATTTTTATCTCTTTTGATTTTCCTTTATTGCAAATAATACTGGCATAAAAATCTTTCCATAGAAACATAATTTTGCATGTTGGTATTTCAATATAATACATACCTTCATGAGAATTTGATGGACTCAAAAGCATGTTCACTTTTAATATCACTTGATACCATTAAATAGGAGGTTTTCTGCAGATTTTTAGTCCAATCAATGATGTTATGAGAGAGGTTGCTTCTTCATACTTCTCTGATTTGTAGATTTTACCATATATGTAAATTATTACTAGTTTCATAAAAACAGGATTCTAACTATATTGGAAATTCATTTTTATCATTATTAAAGAAGTAACTTTTCTATGTTTAATGGTCTGTGAATTTCTGCATTTATTTAGTGGTTTTGCTTTGCTCTGCTTTCTAATATAGCACTTTCCACTGTTAGCAATCTATAGATTCTTTTTTATGAATTTATATAATATATACATAGGTCCTATAGATCATATGTGCTGACCTTTTAAAACAAAATATTTGAAATTTAATCTTGACTTCTTTTACTTGCTTTGCTTCTTCCTAGAGATAGACGCTTTTTAATTTTTCCAGCAAAATTATGAAATCTTCAAATAAATGCCTTCAAGATTTTTGTGTCACAATTTTGTTTAAATTTCCTTCCCTAGTATTTTAAAACTACTTTCTAAAATTCTCGTCTTTATACATAAATATTTTTATTAGGAAAAGCATATCTTTTAATTTAATTTAATTTGGGGGGTCAGTACTGAATAATTATTTTTAAAATGAATTTAGGATAACTTGTAAATTCTATAAAAGCTATCCATGGTATTTCCATTGTGATTGCATTGGATTATTAAATAATGTGGTGAAATATATATTTCTCCTAAGTTGAATGTGTCCTTTAATCAAAGGTGATTTTATACTATAGACTTCTGTGAAAACCCCGTTATTATTCTAAGAAATTTCCCACACTTTTATTTTTATTTGGGTTGGGGAAGAGATTGTTTATTTGTCACTAAACATGAATTCAGTGCTGAGTTCCCAAAGGGGAAGAGTCGAGGAGTAACTGTCACCTGTGTCTAAAGGTTGGCGCCCAAGCACTGGGATGTAAAGAAACTGAATATAAATGGAGAATAGTAATGCCATCTAATATTCAGATACTTCTCTAAGCATTTTATGTATTAATTCATTCAATCCTTATAACAAACCCATGAAGTAGGTACTATAACTATCTCTCACTGTGACTTACAGTTGAGGACAAAGAAAAGTCATCTTGTTCAAGGTGAAGGGGCAAGTTAGTTGTTACACCCTGAATTCACCCTAGCTGGGTGGCATCTCCGCCCGTGCTCTTAACCTCTGCATTATACACATAGAACTAATTTATTTACTACTGTGAAAGTGCAGACTGCTTCACAATCGTTTGTTAACACTGATATATTTATTCTACGTTCAGTGAAATTTAGAAAGAGATGTAAGTCTTTTCACTGTTTAGAAAGGTGTTGCATTAAAAATTAAAGTTCTCTTCAATGTCAGATATAAAATACAAAATATAAAATAGCTTTTTTTATGATTTTCCAAACAATATGATTGATTCTAAGAGCCTTTGAGATAAAAGAAGAATAATGTACAGGAGAGAGTTCCTCCACCTCTTCCTCACTGCAGGATACTTTTCATACAGTTTACGTATTTAGAGATTTTTGCAGGGAGAAAACTTTTTTATGTTTAACAAATATAATGTGTTATGAAATAAGCCAGTATATTATTTAAAATTGTAGAATACAATTTAAAATTGTATTTTAAACAGCCATAGTTTTATTCCTGGCTTATTTGAATTTTCATTATACAGAGACTTATCCTTCCTCTTCCCTCACCCACCTGCAAGAAATATGTGAATATGCTTACTCTCCTACAAGAGTAAAAAAGTGACATAATTGGAATACAAATTTTGAGAAACCTCACCATCATGTTAACGTATAGAGAAAGCACATGTAGTGTAAGAGTACAGTATCAGTCAATCCTGATAATGCCAATATGTTACAGTAAACTGCATGAAAAATTCAGAAATCAGGCCGTTATTATTATTTATTTATTATTTTTTTGAGACAGAGTCTCAAAAAAAGTTCTCTCCAATGTCATCTAAAATATAAAATAGCTCTTTTTATGATTTTCCAAACAATATGATTGCCCGGGCTAGAGTGCAGTGGTATCAGCCTAGCTCACAGCAACCTCAAACTCCTGGGCTCAAGCGATCCTACTGCCTCAGCCTCCTGAGGTTGCGCCAGGCATGCGCCACCATGCCTGGCTAATCTTTTCTATATATTTTTAGTTGTCCGACTAATTTCTATTTTTAGTAGAGATGGGGTCTCGCTCTTGCTAAGGCTGGTCTTGAACTCCTGACCTCCGAGTGATCCTCCCACCTCCGCCTGGCCTCCCAGAGTGCTAGGATTACAGGCGTAAGCCACCGTGCCTGGCCTCAGGGCTGGTATTAATCATTCCAAAGCCTAACGATAACTTGGTTAGCTAAGATAAATCATAATACCTGATAATACAGAAATGAGTAAGGATTTCCTATAGCGCATGCATTTAATTTTGTAGGAGTAAGTTATTACTATTTTGATAAGTTTTTTATAATGAGTTCCAGTTATTAAATATTTCAGCTATAAAGTGCCATCCTACTTACAGTGCTCCTGGGATGAATCACTCTTCTCTTGACATCAATATGCCTGATGACTAGGCTGACAATAATTACTCAGAAGACAGAGGTAACCAATTGGACAGACCTAACATATGCAGATTGAATAAAAACCGAGAATGGTTCTGAAGCATTTACATGGGAGTGATGCTCATAGATCTAGTTGGGTCATGTCAAGAGGGCATGATTCTCAAAATGCCTTTTTTTCTTGGAGCCACACAGAATTTTTGCAGCTGGGACAAAGTGCCATTATATGACACAGAAGGGGTGAGAGGCATGGCTTACTTTTGGAAAGCACTTATTCATTTTTTACTTGAATGTTGTATTGAAATGAGTAAAGAAATATAAAGATAGGTAGAACCAGCATCAATTTAATCTCAAAATATTAAAATTTGAGCAAATATTTATAGCCTTCACTCTCCCCACATCAGACCATTCAATGTTCCCGAAGGCTTCAATGCATTTTAATTTAGCAGGCCTTTACCTGTGGTGTTCCATTGTCTTGAAATAATCACAACCTTTGCAACCTTTTTTGCTCAAATAATAATCCTCATTCTACCCTCGAGGCTTCCCTGAATCTCCAAACAGAAGCAATTATGCTTATCTGGCACTAATAATATATTACCTGTATGTCCTTAGGGACTTATTTATTTCTCACATTATGCTCTATTTTTCATGTATATTTTGTAATTACTTTGATATAAATGAGACCATATTCTCTTTCTATATACATACACATATCTTGTATGTAACCAGTGCTGTATACAGATTTTGTTAAATTAATGGCACACAGTTTTTTATTTTTTCCTGCTTCACAAATGTGTGTATAGATGTGGCAATGCAACAATGAGACATTTAAACTACTTCCAGTTAAGTAATATTGACCTTCCAAGTTGACACTGGACTCTTGGTTTGCTTTGCAGATTCTTTTTAATGATTGATTTAAAGTAGAAGCAGAAATAAAAAGTTAAGAATTATTGCTGGATATTACGTGTGCAGGGAAGGCAAACGTCAGGTGTCTGGAGACTTGGGGAAAGCGCAGGTGGGAGTTCAACCAGGTATGACCCTACTACAGCACAAAGCCCTGTGGAGGGACCCAGTTATGCCATCAGCTGAGTTATGTCAACTTAAGAACTTAAACTTGAGGCTGATGTTGAAATCGAGCTTTTAACTCCAGCACCGAGGAAGTTGTTTCAGGATATATCAGGACAGAAGTTAGGATCTTGGGTATAGTTAAACTCAGATGAAATTCGGCAGAAGATAGTGAAGTGAACTGATAGAAGATATGCCCGAGCAGGCACCCCCTCATCTTCACAGCACAGTACAGCTGCACATAACAAAGGGCTATCTTATCTCAGTTTTACACTGACAAGTGGCTTTGCAGAATAACTTGGTGGATAAGTGGTTGCATCCGAAACCTCTGACTTGTTGCTCACAGTGGGCATATTCATCATAGTAGATGCAGGGGTTAGCTGAAAAAGAAAAACAGTACAGTTATACAACATTATCTTTAAAAAAATCACATTCGCAGGAAAGAGACCTTTTTCTGAAAGACATAAAGAAAAATTTTATTAACGATAGCTAATTAGATTTCATTAACATGGCTGAACCAAACCAGAAAGTAAAACTGGTGATGAGTTGAGATCATGTACTAAATGAAAAAATAATATTTTTGTCTTCCTGTAAGACATGTTTTTTATCACAATTTTTTAATCTAATCTAAGCAGATTGGAGGTGAATCATGGTTTCAATTATACTGTCATTTTGAAAGCCTCAATGCCATTAGCAATATAAAATAAAATGATAAAAGTTCCATCGATTTTTTAGCCTAATAATCTAATGCTGTATCATTTAATGGTTGAAGCTTTGCTTTGGATTATTTGAAATAATATATAGTCAGAATAAAAATTGAATAAAAAGCACCTATAGGATAGGCATGTAATCTCTCCACCAAGAGAGAGTCAACATTATAGTGATTTGCTTCACCTTGCTCTATCCCAGGAGCATGCACACACCCATATCCAGGTACATACACATGCAGAAATATACACAAAATTCTCTAATCAGTACGAAGATATCTAACATTTTAAAATTATGGTCATGGCTATTAAAAACTTACCAAAACATTCTTTAACTTGAATTTCTCTATCAAAACTAACAAATGGATCTTCTTTTATATATGAAGGCAAGCATAGCTATAATTTACTTCTCTCCATTTAATATTTTCTTAATTCAATGTGTACTCTTCAGTTTTAAATCTTGATAATTAGATGGTCAATTTAAAGTTTTCCATTATATCTCTTCTCTTTCAATTATAAAGTCTAGCCATTATATTAAGTTTATAACAATCTTATAAATTTTACACTTACATTTATGTTGTACTCATTATTTTTGTGAATATTCTTCTATGCAATATGTTTTCCCATTCCTAAATTATTAAACTGGCTCACCTTTCAGCAACCTGGAGAATGACTACAGTAGATTTATCAAGGTAAAACAGGGAGACAGAGTGTGGATGTTACACTACTGCATGAGCAATTGATAGTGTATCTCTGCATCTTTTCCTCATGGTCAATAATTTGCCAAGGTTATTACTAGTACGTTTTTAAATCATTTGGCCATTGTTATCCCAGTGCATTCTGTTTTATAGTATTCTGAGGAACTATGATGACAGTGGTTATTTTTTCCTCTATAATAACATGTTTTTTCTTTGAGTCTGAATGATGTTTTAATCCATTTTTTTTACCTTTTATTTTTAACTTATATAATTTGCCAATCTTATAAATGAGAAGTGTTGTTTTCATAAAGTTTATTTGAAATGCATAAAATGGATTAAACCTGCATATTCAAGTCTTACATTTTAGCATCGTTTTTGCCCAATATATCCCACTCTTAAGTTTGTGTATTTCTTTATCTCTTATCTTCTCGTGCATTTATTGGGGAATAAAGGACTTATGAAATACATCTTCTGTGTCATAGATTTAGTCTTCTTGGATAGTATTTCTCTCTTTCCTACTTTCCTTCTACTTCTATTACAGTTTCATACCACTACATACATTGCTTTTCTCTTCTAGAATTTAAAAATTCTGCTTGCTTGTCATCCCTCCTCCCCGTAAGGCACAGGTAATTAGTTGATTCTTTTCAGAAATGGGGTAAAGTTGAGAGAGAAATTGAGAGAGGGAGGAAAAGGAAGAAAATGAAATGAGAGAGAGAGAGTAAAAGAAAAAAACAGGAAGAAATGAGAGAAAGAAAAAGAAGAGGAAAAAGAATCCATTTTCCTTACTTTAAAAGTAAATAGAATGACCTGGTAAAGTGAAGGAAAATAAATTTTCTGGCCTTCCAAGGCTGAGGTTGCAGGATATTTTTTGGAGGGATTATTGTCTCTCCACAAATTTATGAAACTTAGCTTAATCAACAATATCCACAGGGATTAAGAAATTATGTTTGCAGAGATGCTCTAAAAAAGGAAATTTTACTATCTAAGAGAATTAGCATGTAAATGGCATTCATTTGGTTAATACTTCACTTTAGGTAAAATGCACTTAAGAAATAAAAGGAAGGGCTGTAAGAGATACTGTGAACATTGGCTGACTTCTTACATGCTCCAGAAGAAACAGAGAAGAATAGTGAAGATAGTAAAAAATAATAAAAACAAAAAACATAGTAAAAAAAAATAGTAAAAAAACTGCATGTCTTGAGAAGTGGTCAGGCAACCAGGGTCACAGGGCAGCAGGCAATCTGAGGACACTGGTAAATTGAGAGCAATGTGTGTGACTTATGGTTTGC
This sequence comes from Lepilemur ruficaudatus, assembly GCA_963574885.1. Classification (NCBI taxonomy): domain Eukaryota; kingdom Metazoa; phylum Chordata; class Mammalia; order Primates; family Lepilemuridae; genus Lepilemur; species Lepilemur ruficaudatus. Next base: position 21,945 of record CAUYRT010042912.1, on the reverse strand, counting down.
AATAAGGGAGCCCAGAATCTTCTTAGAGAGCAGAGAAAAATCTACACTTATATTAACATTTTATTCAGGTTGACCCAAAGTAAATATTTTAATCTTTTGGGTGACAGCTCAAGTTCTCAGATCTAGACATTCTAATGTCCACTGACACAGGTTAAATTAATGGTCTTCTTTGGTTACTCTGGGGCTGAGGGAGGGGTAAACACAAATAATATTGATATTTTCCTATTTTCTGTGGTAAGACTGAGATGAAAGTTATAGGAATGTGTATTATTGTTCAGTGCTTAGTTGAAGGGACACATGGCTCCAGATCAATGCGTTAATTTAAAGCAAACTGAATTTGTAAAACTTACTACAAAGCTTATCTTCACAGTCATGTGGACAGTCTCCACATGGGATGCCTGTCTTATAAGGTCGATCCTTTGTGTCAGGATTGTTTCCCCTTAAAGAAGAAAAAGAAACAAATGATCCAATAAAATCCATCTTTGGAAAATGCATATAAGATTTTACTCACTGTGTACAACCAATTTTAAAAACAAATTGTGTAAACATTCTCATAAAGAACCAATAATAATTTTTAAGATGGGTGTGAGACTTCCAGATTTACAGATATGATTTTTTTTAGTATGTATAAACAACAAATACGGGTGTCATAAGAATATTTTTCAGGCAATGTGTGTGTCTCTTTGGATGATTAAGAAGAGCTAACAGTACTTGGAACCTTTGGGTAGTCAAATCCTAACCAGCAAGAGGGCTTCAGAGTCAATTACAACAGAACACTATTCCTTATTAATACCAGCAAGAATTGATAAGCCATCATGTAGAAGGGCATGGCTTTCATCAGTGTTAAGAGAAAAATCTTAAGTGAGGCAAATTGGAGATGTTCTAATTTCATCTTGTACTATGTCGTGAGAAACTTGATACATGTTAATGTCTTTTGTCGAAACACATGGTGTGTATAAAAAAGAAAAATACATCAGCTTGGATGAACCTAAAGTGTTGGAGCGGGGAAGAGATGAGAATCTTCAGTTCTGGGCTAATTTGGAATTTTAGAAAAGGCAATTCTTACCTACAGATGTTGAAAAACACAGTGTAGGTGTTTTTCACAATATATAATACCTGCTTCTTAATGTAATTTTAAAAAGAAAGTAAATGTTCTGGTTAAAAAAGCTTTTTGTCTGATATTTGTTTCTTAGATATCTGAACCATTAAAATTTCACTTCATAAAAGAAAGTTAGTACTAAATTTAGTAAGGGATTTAGTCAGAGACTTTGACTAATCTTCAACCAAGAAAATTCCCCTATCGCAACTCTTCATGTGTTGTACTTTTCTTTTTTGTATCATTTGAAGTTCACCACAGATCACTAACCCCTGCAGAGACGTAGTGCAAATGATGTGTTGTAGGTACAAAGAGATCTTATTGTCTTCAGCACATATTACATAGATAAAATGCCAACAAATTTTAACTATTGAAAGCAAGACGTAGTAAGACCAGATAATAGCTCGTATAGAGTTATATGAATATATTATAGTCTAGTGAATATCTTGTGATATTTGGAGGCCCCATTTAAAATATAAATGTGGTAGTTATCAAATAAATTATGTTCATTGATTCATAGCAAACATCTTTTATTGTGCTATGTACATGGGAAACAGTGGTTATACACCATTCTTGGAGCTCATATTATGGAGGAAAGGCTTATGTATGAGCCTAGAATACACACGCAGCTGAAGGAGGCAAGTGGAGACCGGACTTCAACTTTCATCAGAGGAAGTGATAAGAAACTGGCATTTGTCATCAGATATCAGGGGGCTATCTCCTGCTCTTAAAACAAGCGCCCCTTTTCTGATTTCTGATAACCACGACTTAAGCCACACAGGTGGGCCCTGCAGTCATCCTTGTCTTGTTTGATCTTGCTCCATAACCACAGCTGATGGGATGAGAGAATACACCTGACCCTCACTGAGGCAATCAGATTACCTTTTCTAAGATTTGTGAGTAGTACCTGTGATAGAATCTACAATGTGCAAATTTAATTTCTAAAGAGAGACATCTTTCAATATTTGAACTAGAAAGCTAAGTCCAGGGATGAACATTTGGCTTTTTCTATTTGTTCTCTTCCTAAGACCCCATGGCATTTCTACCCTTGTGTTCTGAAAATATTTTTGTTGTGTTGAAATAAATATCCCCGATTGTTTGCTTAAGGTAGCTCAAAATATCCTTGTTTCTTTGCTTAAGAATTTGTTTCCTTTATTTAACAACATGAAAAATCAATGATATATTGGAAGACTACTGATAATTCATTCTGAAAAAATATTTGATTTTTTAAATAACGTTTAAAAAACTAGATTAGGTTACTGTATGGGGGTATATTTTCAAAAGCTGTGAGAAACTAGTAACACATACTCATGACAATAGTGACAAACGTAGAGATACCGAGGCAGTCCTCCTTTGCGGCATGACGTGATGCCACAGCCCACGAGGTAAGAAGTGGCCCAAACAAGCTGTAAAGATAAAGAGTCACTTTGTTACAGACTTGACATTTCACCAAATAACTAAAATATCAATATTGTTATCCACAACTAAAAGTAAACATGCTCGCTTTTAGATTTATTTCAGGCATAGCTTAATAAGAAGTCACAGAAACAGGAAGAATCCCACGTATCTAGAAAACATGCACACGAACACACAGCTGCAAAGGATGGAAACCAGGTGGAGAACATCAAGTCAGGTTGACAGGAGAGGGTGACTTGATGATTGGCATTTTCTCTCTGTATAGTCAGCTTATTTAGTTTTCCTTGGGAATATGTTGGGCTTCTGGATGTACTATCTAATTTTTTAAAAAAATCCCAATATTTGTTTTCTCTGGGATATGAGAGATGGGTAGAGAGAGGGAATAGGTAACAAAGAAGCAATGTTGATCACTTTGCAATGAACAGGCTGATCTTCAAAAGGGCCCTCGATGCTGCCATTGTGTACATGGGCTGGACGTGGTTGTGCATAGGACTCGTCTCTCGGATCATGTTATCCAGGATATTCAGGGATGATCAGACCATCCATGACTATGGGTGACTATGTCAACCATCCATGACTCATTCTTATTAGAACTAGAAATTTTACTTATGAATTCTCACTAAGAAACATGACAGCTATCATCAACCCTAGCTCATTCTCTCCTTCTCCTCCAATCTACGTGGAGAATCAGTTAACACGATGAAGGCTGCTTGGTCTTTATATAAAAATCAAAGCATGGGAGGAACTTATCGGCCAGAGAGCAGGCATAGTGTATAGTACTGAGTTGGCTTTTGAGGCAAAATGACCCAGATTTAAATTCCACCTCTATCACTTCTTGGCTGGATGGTACTTAGCAGTCTGCAGAGGTTCTCTAAGCCATATTTTGAGGGAATCATACTTCCTTTTGCTCCAAATTGTAAGAGTAGCTCCCTAGGTTGAGTAAAGATTGCAATAAGCAGGTAGAATGATTTGCAGTTGTTCTCACTCATTCCCCACACAAGCTTATGGTCTCTTGACCAATGCGTGCATTTGCCATTGCACAGGTTACCTGAGTGTAATGGTTAATAGCCGTGTCGTCATCCGTTGATGTCCCCTGCCCATATTTGAAATATTTAGACTCATTGTACCAGATTCTAATTACGTGTGACCATGAAACAGGATGAGATGTCATATGCATATTTTCTCCGCAAAAGGTACCTGAAAGGATGAAATAGGGCTGGGTCATACTCTTAACAAACTGGAAACATTATGCAAGGACACTTTCTTCATCTTTATTTTACAAATGGTTCACTTGCTCGTCTTGGTAACATCTTATAAGAGCAGGTAAATGCAGTCGTATCCCTGCTAAGAGTCTTCTTTCTCATTGATTAATGAGCGTGTGGTGCTCAAGTTTAGTGAGGATTTGACAATAGGAGAATAATGAACAAGGCTTGAAATCAGATCAACCAACATTCCAGGCTCTGGCTCTTCCAAGCTGATGGAGATAAGTGAAACCAAATCAGAGAAGCCTAGGAGTTGTAACAGGGTCCATGAATTGAAAGCAGCCCCACACAGGTATTCATTACACAAAGACCTTGAAGAAACATTTGTTTATTTAGCCATTCATTAATGGAGTGGGCTTTTGGTGGAACACGGTGTTCCGCAGTGATCTGCCTTTCCCTGGGGCAGAGAGGACCTATGTTGCTAATTCACTTTTCAATAGCATTGGGCTAAGATTTCCAATAATCTGTAGATGTGAAAGTTACATTAGTACTTTGTAATTATTTTTATAAAAAACAATTCTCACAAATGTTATTAATGTGTACTATGTAGGAAGTATTATCAGTTGTTTTTTTTTTAATAGCAGTAAATTACCTAATGCATATGCCTTAAGATAGGCTCACTTTTGATGATCTCAGATTGTTTTATGGGCAGCTCAACAGAGTTGCATATATTCACTTCTCAACTGTATTATTATTCCAAATTGTGGGTAGCTGAGGTACCAACATAGAATAGAAACCTTCTAGGTCTCTAGCTGCCCTCAACTCTTCTGCAATACTGAGAGCTTTGATTCTTTTCTCCTGACGGTTAAAATTTGGGATCTGAAATTTTGATTACCCAAATTTTAAAATTTAATAATAATGGCCACAGTTTACTGCCATGTATGAGCAAGTACAAATAAAAACGGGATGACTTAACTTATTCTTGCCAGGTTACTTAACAATATTTTGGTTTACTTATTTTTTTAGTACAAAGGTGGTTCATATAGACATATACTTACTTGTAATTTTCCTCTCAAGTGGGTTGCTCTCTACCATATCACAATATGTTGAAAAAGCTCTGGCATTTTGTGCAGCCTCTTCACTCCAATTCTACAGTGGAAAGAAAAAAAAAAGCACATGATCTAATTAACATTTCCATGATAAAATTCTATTGTTTTTAAAAATCCATACTTGTGATATCTTCAATTGTGTAAATTAAAAAATTAAAATATAAGATTATTCTTAAAAATTCTGATAGGAAAAGAAAGACAAAAATTTCAATTCATTGTATTGACCCTCGGATTCACAAATTCAAAATTCAATAATAATGTTTAGATGTAGCTTCTCTCCCAGATGTAGTAAGGAATTTGAGTAAATGGTATCTGCCCCTAAGGAAAAGAAGTCATTTTTTTCAAAAAGACACCTGCCCTCTAATGTTTATTGCAGCACAATTCACAACTGCAAAGATGTGGAATCAACCTAAGTGCCCATCAATTCATGAGTGGATAAAGAAAATGTGGTATAGGTACACTATGGAATACTACTCATCCATAAAAAGGAACGAAATTATGTCATTTGCAGCAACTTGGATAGTATTGGAGACCATCATGGTAAGTGAAGTATCTCAGGAATGGAAAACCAAAAACCATATGTTCTCACTAATAAGTGGGAACTAATGATGGGTACACACAGGCACAAAGCAATAGAAAGGACATAAGAAACCAAGAAAGGGGAAGGGTGGGAAGGTGGATGTGGGATAAAAACTTACCTATTGGGTAGATGAACAATATTCTAGTGACAGGGACACCAAAAGCCCTGACTTAAGCAGAATATTAATACAAGGTATCTTTGTAACAAAAACACTTGTACCCCCCTTAATGAATATCTTCAAATAAAAACAAAATGAAATTAGGGCAGGTAGAAAAAAAGATTTTAAGTAAATGCTTCCAGTATAACAGACCAGTAATTTATTAGTGGTTTTAACTCAGACATGCTATTTTATATCTTTGAATCTCAGTTTCTGCATCTGTAAAATATGACCTATAATTCGTACTCAAAGATTTGTTCAAAAGGTTTAATGGGATAACCATGCAAAACAATGTGAGCTGCTAAATCTTATGCTATATGCTCAATAAATAATCACTGTGATTAGAAGCAAGCACAGTCACACATTTCCATCTAAAATTATGAATAATAATAATAGCTAACACCACATGCCAGAATCTGTCACCAATTCTGTAGGTATTGTCTGTCACTTAACCCCACAACAACTTTACAAAGGATGTGCTATTATTGTTACCATTTGCAAATAAGGTAATTAAGGCACAGAGATTTTAAATAACTTTTAAGGATCACACTACCAATAAATGACACAAGTTAGTCTGGCTTGAGAGTGTGTGTTCTTTACTGTCAGTGTTAAAGAGTTGAAACATTTTGTTGGGTATGACTCAGGAACATCTGTTCTCTAAGAAAGATGAAAGGGAAAAATTCTGTAGCCGTACGTATGATACTCTGTGACAAAGAATCTTCCCAACACTCTTTCATCATCACGGTGTATACATCCACTTAAAACACTGCCCTTATATCTACATATAATACATTAGCAACAAAAGTTGTAGAGTTTGTTTTTACTACAGGCTTTTATGTAAATCATTCAGCTACTCTTTAGAATGTTTGGATGACACTCAGGTTTTCAATATTGTCCTGGGCGTGGAATAAAGTTTAACTGTTACGTGTATATGCTGCCATCTTGTGGTAGTTGTCTAGATTTACCCTTCAGGTTAATGAATTTACTAAACCATGAGATGAATTAAGTGTCAGCCTAGCAATGAGCAAAAACATAGTTTTGCAGTTTTGATTGTTTTATGCAAGAAAAGATGCATTTTGTTCATGGATAAGTCTAACTGAAGGGACAGAGATCAACAACACATCTGTCAATGTGTAGGATTTCCGGGCAGGGGGAATGCTATCATACCTGCTAGTAAAGAAAACTTGCCTGTTATGACCAGATTACCAGATGCTTAGAACTGAAGTTTATCAGGTTAAATCACAGCTAAATGCTTGTAGTGAATGTTTTGATGTGCCATCCAGGCATCTATGTGCACTGAACGACTTATTTCCCTAGCAGCTGGGAATCCCCACCAGAGACAGCTCTACCGTCTGCCCTCTATGAAAATTGCATCATCCATGGGAGTACTCCCTTCACTGGGGCAGCCTACATTTAAGAGCTGGTAGATGTAAATCTACATCTTAGAATGAAGATGATGATTCTACAGCTTAGAATGAAGCTAAACCTGTCGGGGTCGGAATTGTTGCCAGGCCTTCCTTCTCTAGTTCAGGACGACTCAGAAAAACTTTTCTAGTTTTATAGCTTCCCATGGGTTAAGCAGAGGCTTCTGTTGTGAGGACACCACAGACCATTTAAGCATCCCTGTGCTTAATCCTGCTTCTGTGCTTACCTCCACAGGTAGGTGTAAATCTGGAGATTGTTCCTCAGCAAACATCCTGCCTGCTAACCTCTACCTTGGAGTCTGCCCATCTTATTAAGGAAACTTATCTGCAACACTCATATTCATTCTGCACTCAGACCACTTTGAAGAAGCTGCCTAGGACACTACCTCTGATTAATGTTGGTAAGGTCCTCCTTCTCTGTGATATATCCAAAATTAAAATTACAAATGAGTATTCATGGTTGTTGTCCCAAAGCTTTAACAAGAGGCTCTACTTAATCAGCTCTTAATCTTACGTACAGATACTTTTTTTTTTTTTTTTTTACAGAATGTCTGGTAGTTGTGTTTTGTAGGTCTGTAAAGGTGCTGCTGCTAATTTTATCAGTTCAAACCTATACATGTCCTATAGGAACAATTCAACCTTCATGTTTCCTTTGAAATATTACTCAGTTTTACTGGTACACTTAAATATCATCTTGTTGATATTTCACAACTTTGTACCTTGGTGCTTGGTTATATGCATTCTCATATTATTTCCAGATGTTTCCTTTGTATTTGTCTTTCACCCGTGGTAAGATATCTGAAATCTGAAGCTATATTTTTCATTTTTCTTCAACTTCTTTTGTATCTCCCAGCCACATTTACTTTCATCTGGCAACCAAAGAGTTTGGACCCTGTTTTTCCTAAGGGAGGTAAGTGATTAAGAACAGGATTCTTGGAGCTGGTCCACCTGCAATTGAATCTGGGCTCCAGCACTTACACTTTTTAAAAATTTTTTTTACTTTAATTTTTTTTAATTTCAGGGTATTATGAGGGTACAAACATTTTGGTTACATTTTATATTATTGCCTCTCCCTAGTGCAGCAGTTACAACTTTGAATGAGCTACTTAATTTCCCTGAGGCTCACTGTCATATCTATCATGTGGAGATAATTGTATTGGGGGAATTAATGAGTTAATATAATAAATTACTAGAAGATTGCCTGTCAATAAGAAGCACTATATACATGTTAGCTATAACTTTTCAAACACAACAATGTCTTTGAATGTCTATGATAGCTATTGATTTTTTTGTTCAAATAACATTTTGGATGCTAAGATGACCAGGATAAATATTCCAAAATCCTTCTATTCACTTGCTCCCTTCCCTATGCCCTTGCATGAGGAAGTTGTCCATTAGAATTACCCTCCGGAGCCTGCACTATTTCTAACCCTTGTTTCTGTAGGCAAGTCCAGGGTTCAAGGAAGCAGGCTAAGGTTTTCTATATAGACTATAAACCTGAGTGATTGTTGCTGGATGGTAAATGTGAGGCTAATCACCTCGTACACCTGACACTTCCCTAAATTTGTTGTGGCAGGACACACCAGGTTTATAATGGAAAGATAATTTCATTAAGCTTTATGGGGATGCAACAAAACTGGGGAATAGACTTGCTGGCATGTATTTACCTGGCCACCTCAACTCGTTAAATATCTGGACATCTTAGTCCTTAGAAGAGTGTTTTAGCCTCTGGGCTATTGCCCAATGAAGACAGCTACGAAATGCCCAGGTAACTTGTTACTCAATGTTCGCTGTATGGTCTAGCAGCATCAGCATCAGCTGGGAGCTTGTGGGGTCCCCAAGTCAGACCTGCTGTACTGGGATATCAGGAATGGGGTCCAGGGAACTGTGCTTTACCAAGTTCTTCTGGTGATTCTTAGAATAAAGGACTTTCTATTGGGCAATAAGAACCATAGTGGGAGATGTTTTGAAATCATACTTTTTACTGATGGACTTCTCTTCCACATCCTCCACCCCCCAACAAATGTTCTCTTTGCCTCCCACATAAACCACTTGCATTTGAATCCTTGTCTAATTGTATCTGCCCGAGAGAACCCAAATTAGGAGATGCATTATTGAGTACAAAGACTCAAGCGTTATTAAATCAGATTCTGTATCATTTTCCTGCTCATATGAGAAAGCACCAATGTTTGTAAGTGTATGAATCAGAAAGTATAAAATAGAATTCAAACTCAGCCTACAATCTGGAATTTGAGACTGTTCATTTCACTTGTTTATCTTTTATCCTGAAACTCACCAGAAAAAATTTATGGCCACAATATATTAAGTTAGCATTAATTTGCTATGAAGAGCATCTTTTTTGTGTGTGTGTGATATATCCCATATACCTGACACTTTTTTAAAAAAATGTGGCAAAACTAATGTACTGTTAATATAATTTTAGTGGCGTCTCTGTTTCTTCCTCAATTTCCACATGAGGCAACAGCACAATTTGTGAATGGCTAGGATCCAGCACCATATCTTACTCAAATATATAAACAGTTTTTGTCATTTATTTTATATCATCAGTTTTAAGGTGTAGGGATGGGACATAAATATAGAATCCAGAAGACCTCTCTAGAGACTGCCCCTGTGGACATACTTATGTGGTACCATTTTTTCCTGACATTGCAAGTAGCTCTGATTTGGACCTGAGGAGAGGGTGAGGACTCACAAGGTTCCACATATGACTTCCAGATTGTAACTCTCCTTGCTCCTCTAAAAACCCTTGCTCCAGTGAAACTCACGATATCTGCCTCTACCACCTCATCCTTGAACATTCATTTAACAACCTGTAATGATTTTTCTTTTCATGTCTTCTCATTTGTGGAAACTGGGTCTCCCGAAATAAATTCATCCTGTCTACCTGGACTTCTGCAGTCACCTCGAGGGACTTTAACATCACACAGATGACTCTAACCCTCTGCTGTCTTAGGCCCTTGAAATCTTCCTCCTTTAAATCTCTCCTCCAATTCTCTTTAGCTCTCACTTCGTTGGACACCAACTATATCCCATGATCATCCCCAGACACTGCACCTTTCCAATCACCTGGTCAAGCATTTTCCTGCCTGACCAGAATTTCCTGTCTTTCCAAACAGCTAAGGACAACCACTCTGACTATTCAATATAATCTTGCCTTCTACCTCATTCTGAAATTTCTCTACTAGCCTTGTCTTTTCTTGTCTTTCTTTTCTATCTATGTTCTCTCCTTTCAGTAACTCTCTTTCTAAAATACTAAATCTTTTATTTGTACACCCTCATCTAGAAATAACCGTCTAGGAATACTCCAACTGTGGATGAGGCTAACAAGCCCCTGTGTTGTCAGCTGAGTGTTGTCAAAAAAATATCACACAAAATGATGAATATTGGTATCACCTCAATTCAATATGACTGATCTCAATTGTCCCTTAATTCTGCTCATCAATTCTAATCAATTATCAGGTTAACTCTGTCTTTCTCCGCATTATTATAGAATTTTTGCATTCTCCACTATTCACAAGTAGCTTCTTTCGAGAGATTGTGAAATACCTACTTATCTCAGTAAAAAAAAGCCATCAGAGGCCAACTGCTTCAACTCTTTCACCCAGGCCACCAATCTACCTGTATCTGTGCCGTTTCTTTCCTCCTCCTCTGTGTACTAGAGAATGGATCATACTTTCTAAGGCTCAATTCTCCACCAGTGTTATTTTAGTCCATGCTCTTGCACCTTTCTCAAAATTTCACATTATTTATTTTCTTTTCATTTTGTTTATCTTCAACCACTCTTTCTCCTTGGCTCTTCTCAGTGGTGTTTATTCATGAGCATACTGCTTGCACCTTCAAAGAAACAGACACTTCTTCATTTACCTCACTTACTCATTGTATCTCTCTATTGTATCTCTCTATTCTCCTACCCTATCAAAATTCTGGAGCATGTTGTCAATTCTGGCTGTCTACAATTGCCTACCCTCTAAGTAATACAATTTTGCATTCACCTTTCCTCCACGATTACACTAAAACAGTGATTCTGTGTCAGGTGACCTCTCCATTCCTTAGGCATTAGGCAATGTCTGGAGAGATTTCTGGTTGTTATGATGGGCTTGGTGCGGGGAGAGGGCTATGTATCTTGTGGGAAGAGGTCAGAAGTACTGTTGCCAAATCCCCACCAGGCCCAGGACAGCATCCACCAACAAAGAATTATCCCATACAAAAGGTCAGTAGTGCTGAGGTTGAGAAACTACACATTGTAACAACTCTCAGTAAGGTCTCTGACAAACTCAATTTGTGTATCTGATATTGTTTTAATGACTTTATCTTTCTTGGTCTATTGGCAGATGTCTCCTTTGACTGGGCTTTCAGTACAGAAATTCTCTTGGTGTAAGGGACAGCAGACTTTCTTCATTGTACTCTTATCTCTCAGATTTCTCTTCCTTTACCTGGACTGACTGTGGCTCCTGCCTGGCCTTCTGCTGGTTTTCCGGAATCCATTAATGATTTATTACCTCAATATTCTCTCTCCCACCCCCTAATCCATTCTTTACTGATCCATGCTTCAGTCATCAACCAGAGTAAAAATTTCAAAACACAGACACAACAAAGTCACTCTCCTGTTCAAAGTCTTCCACAGTTTGAACTGTGGAAGAAGGATTAAAACTTTAACAAGGCCTTTGAAGACCATGCTTATTTCTCAGCCTCCGTTTAAGATATGTCCCCCTAGTTTTCTCTCCTGTAGTCACACTGATTTTCTTTTCGTTATCCCAACGTGCCCATTTCTATCCTGTTTTGGATTATTTGCCCGGGTCTGTACCTTTGATAGCACATCCTTTCCGCATGCAGGCCTGACTTATTCTTCAGATCTTAAGTCTACCATGTCCTTGGAGAAGTCTCTAATGACCTCAGACAAGATCAGGCCTGCCTGTTACCTGATCATAACTCTCTATGTCTTTCCTTCAAAGGTATTTTTGTGTCATGTCTACCAGATTATCATGGAAAACTATATATGTCTCAGTAGTTAAGTGAGTTCTCTTTGATTAGATGCCTAGTATCCCGGCAAATTGACACTGGAGGAAGTTTAAAATAAGGTTCAGACTTGGTAGTTAGTCTATTTGCTTTCCACTGGAGTCTGAAAAAAGAAAGCATACTGTCATTTTTGTGGGGAAAATTGGAACACCTTATTATTTACTTTAATTTGGATTCATGTATAAAGTTTATGTAAGAAATTTGTATTTGGGGCTTAATTCATCTTCTTATTTCAGTTTAAAATTCTCAAGCGTTCATTTCATGAGAAAACCATCTATAGAAAACCTCTATAGAAACATAGATTTCTCTAGAAAACATCTAGAGAAAACATATGCAAATGTTCCCATAATTCTGCTATAGAATGTAAACACTTTTTCTTTTGGATTCTTAGTCAGTAAATGGATCAGGTTTTGGTTCCCTTGAATGGGAGTTCTACCCATCTACATTTTGCTCTGGGTTTTTAACTATTGATACTGATGTCTTCTTTCACATGGCAACCTGGGCCAGGGTGTCTCCCAGAACTTGGACTAAGTGGCCTAGACAGCCTAGCACTAGATCTTGAAAGCAAATATAGGTTTTGGACTGTCCATCTTTTTCCTGTTCCTCTGGAATAGTGCTTATACTTCTGGTTAGCTTTTCCTATTGTGAAGTATAACAATCACCCTTCCACATGCTGGAGTAAAATGGTCAGAGAATAAGAGGGAAGGAAGGAAAGTCTTATTCATGTCTGTAATTCCAGCTTACTAGAGGATTATTGGGTATTGGACAAGAGCACTACCTAGTGTCTCTTTAGTGAAGAGGTATAAATGATAGGATCCAAACACCAGCCCACTGCCCTAATAGCCTAATGCATACGGATTTTCTTTCACTAATAAAATTGCCTGTCACTTTTGACTTCTCTTACCTGGCCTATGAACATATGAACATATAAAAATCACTCATTTTCTATATCAAAGCTATTGACTTCAGCTTGTTATAAAAGTATTTTGGGTAAATGAAAATATACATTATTTTATTCATATTATTGAGGTTATTTAAGGGTGAACATTATTGGCTGATCATAAAATATCAGGCACCTATTCCTTACTACATCATTGAGTGTTTTATTTCTATTTTGTGATTGTTGAAGTTTTTGTTTTTAATAAGTAGTGCGATTCAGGCCTCGTATGTTGATTCCATTGCTAACAGCTACTCATGTCCCTCTTTGCTTTTGGCACCTTTCCATTTTATATTTCATTTTTTAATGTGTTAAATTTTTGTTGTAAATACAAATTATATAGCTCAATCAGAATATTGATGACATATTTACTCTGTTTGAGAACAAAAACAACTGTGCTTCCCCCTCCGCCCCGTTTACTCATGAAAAATGCATGGGTAGGTTGTAAAGAAGTCGTTTCTCCCCTACATTTTCAGCTTCTTTTATATTATCCAGAGAGGCTGTAATGAAATAGGTATGGGCCCTCGGAGCTACACCAGTTAAGTATAATTTCAGGCCCTGCCACTTTCTTGTCATCTGACCTCGGCCATATGACTTAACCTTCCTATTCTGTGTTTTTTGCCTCTGTGATATGGTATTTAATATTAATACCTAATTAATTAATTTAATATTAATACCAAATTAAATAATTTAATGTTAATACATAATTAATACCTAATAGGCTAATATTAATAGCTTAATAGGGCTATTGTGAGAACTAGGTGAGTAATGGGTGTAGTGTCCTCACAACAAAACCTGTAACATAGTGAGTTCTATTAAAGTTAGCTTTTATCTTTATCTAGCAAGTAATTATGAAATATACAATCCTTACATACTCTTCTGGCCAAAACATGCAGGAATCCAACAGCAGCAACCAAAACCAAGAAGTATTTCATTGCTATTGCTGAAAAGAAAAATAACACAATTTTAGATTATTCTCAATGCATGGGATAATGTTTTGTGATAAACCTTATTTGAACCACTTTTACATATATTTGCATTTTTTTGCAAAAAGAGACCAGGAGGGACAGAACAAGGTTTAATGCATTAGTCATTGGGACCCAGAGAGGAATACAGGACATTGATTGGAAGGATAATAGACTCCCAACGATATAAATGTTTTAATCCTTGGAACTCTTGCATATGTTATATTGTATGGTAAAAAGGCATTAAGGTAGCAGATGAAATTTAAATTGCTAACTGGCTGATGTTAAAGTAAGGAGATTATTCTGGAATATCTGTGTGGGCCCAATGTAATCACATGGGTTTTTAAATGGGGAAGAAGGAGTCAGAAGGGTCCATGTCAGTGATGTGGCATGAGAAAGACTCGATCAGCCTTTGCTGGCTTTGAAGACTGAGAAAGGGACCACAGCTAAGAAATATGGACAGCCCCTGGAAGCAGCAAAAGCCAAAGAAACGGATCGTTCCCTAGAGCTCCCTGTTGAACCTTGATTTTAGCTCAGTGAGACATATTTGAATTTCTGAACTTCGGAACTATAAGATAATAAATTTCTGTTATTTTAAGACATCGAGTTTATGATAATTTCTTACAGTAGCAAGAGGAAACTCTGTGAGAACACAGCAAGATTAGATTTGAACTCTTCATTGCCTATAGAGAAGAGGCGTGATCTTGGTACTAGTAACCTATGTGTGTGACTTAGAGATACACCGTAATATACAATCACTCTGCCAAGCACGATAGTCATTGTGAGTCAGGCAAATTAGAGCTAATGTGTCTTCTCCTTTATTTTTAGTTGATATAGTTAGCTAACTCTAGGATATTAATAAGTATAGGTTATTAAATTTGGTTGGCACCTTCTTTTCACAATCTGCTAAGTTCATTTCTGAATCCATCCTGCTGAGTGGTAAGCAGTACAGGCTAACCATTTGGTTCTCATTTTACAGACACGAACACTTTTAAAGAGCAAGCTAACCAATTTGTGTGGAATAATATATTGAAGATTACTCACGCTTTTTCACCCACTGATTTGGTTTGCCATTGCTGTCAAGCTTCCCCTGCCCACTGCTGGACGCGTCTGGTATGAAGGGAACTCTGTAAGTCAATTCTTTTGGGGAACATACACATGCAAACAATGTCACCTTTATCGCTCTTTTTCTTCTACTTCTTTCCCTTCCTTTCTTTCTCCATGCAAAGGTTCACACATCCTCACATCCCGAGATTTACAACAGTATAGTGACATAGATGATGAAATATTCATCTGATTCTCTTACTTAATCCTCACAAAATCTAAGAAAGCTGATTTTAACTCCAAGTTAATTTAAAAAAATTATAAAAGAAAAAGAAGCTCCTAAGTTGAGGGGCTTCAAGATGACTGAGTAGAGGCCCTTGGTACTCACCTCCTCTGCAAAGAAGAATCAAAATAACAGGGGTATATAAGCACATTTTGAAGAGACAGTTTAAGAGAGAACACTGGGATTCAACAGAGAAGTGACAGGAAACACCAAAAGCAAGGAAGGAAAGGGAAGCAAGGCAGCCTGCTTGACAGGATCGGCTGGGAGCCTGAAGAGACTCCTCAGTGCAGGGAAAGGGGAAGTAAGAGACCCCAGGTAGTTCACTTCACACCACAAACTTCTGCATCCTAACAGCAGGAAAACCCCTAGACCTTTATAGCCCCTTAGAATAATCTAGGGAAGTGCCTGGAGACCACACAAAAGCATTGCTCCAAAGAGGGAGCTCACAATGGGTCTCACACAGCCCTGAGCCCTATGCAATTACATCAAGGTGGCTTATTGAGAGCCCAGCCCACCAGACTGCATCCTGCCTGGGGGCTCAATAGTCCTGCTTATCCATATCTCAGGAGCCTCATTGCCATTCCCCTCCTGCAGCCACCACCACAGCTGGCTGCTGCCACCAGAGCTGACAAGGGAGTCATTGGCAAAGCTCCACTGCCCCCAGCAGCGAAGTCACCACACATTTTCATGCACCTCAAGGACAAACTCCTCTGCCTATAGCAGCCACTGTGGCTAGGGACAAAGCATTAGTGAAGTGCACTCTCCCCACCTACCACAGATGGCTGCTGCCACTGAAAGCAATCTTGTCCTCCCCAGTATTAGGGCTACAGTGCAACAACTGCCACCCCGACCCAAGCATTCTGCCTTGGGCCTGGGGATCACTCTGCTCCTGTCTTCTCCCAGCCAACCCTTGCATACACCACTAGGGGGCTTAAGGACAGGTCCACCTGGCCAGGCACTACACAAGTGCTCAAGTATGCCATCCAGGGGTCTGAGGACCACGCAGCCCAGTTTTACATTACTGGCACCTGAGCACTCCTGGAAGTTTCAAAGTAGGCCCACCTAATCTGACACTACCATCACAGTGGACACCCACCTGCAAGTGCCACCTGTACAGGCCTGGGGGCTGGC
This sequence comes from Lepilemur ruficaudatus, assembly GCA_963574885.1. Classification (NCBI taxonomy): domain Eukaryota; kingdom Metazoa; phylum Chordata; class Mammalia; order Primates; family Lepilemuridae; genus Lepilemur; species Lepilemur ruficaudatus. The sequence goes on along the minus strand of CAUYRT010042912.1, from coordinate 5,564 downwards.
TTGTCTAACCCATTGTAGCCAACACTGACACCAGCATGAACTGCATAGAAGCCAGAGGTTTGTCCCAGCAATGATACTGCCATTGCCCATGCCAGCTGCCCAGGGGCCTGAGAACATGCCCACCGACCTGGCCCACCACCACCACTACCAGCACCTGAGCAAGCTGCCTGCATTCCCAAGAATCAGCCTACCTGCACCTGCTAACACTGGTGCTAGCATACACTGTCCTGGGGACAAAGGACAGGCATGCGTGACTAGCTGCTGCCACCAATGGGGCCCAAGGATAAGTCCACCTTGTGTGGAAAAACTCACAAAAAAACTTCACCACAACCTCCACTGACAATCACACCATAACACACTAAGGAAATCACAGACACCACTGTTTATAGCCAAGGAAATCATATGGAGACTGCAATACTATACACATCCCGAATCAAAACCAAAGTGTCCTACACAATCAATACCATTGATATATCCTCAGAAAAAAAGTTCTCTCCTGTGAAAGAAAATCCAAAAAGTTAGAAGAAGTGACTGTTACATGAGGTGCACAGATATCAATATAAGGACAAAAGAAATATGAAAAAGGAAGAAAATATGACATCTCCAAAGGAACAAAATAATTATCCAGCAACAGATTCCAGTCAAAAAGAAATCTATGAAATCGCAGAAAAAAAATTCAAAATAATGATATTAAAGAAGCAGAGTGAGATTGAAGAGAATACAGAAAAATAATACAAAGAAATCAGGAAAATAATTTAGGATATGTATGAAAAATTAACCAAGCAGATAGATACCATATAACAGAACCAAACAGAACTCTTTAAATAAGGTGCAATACACATTTCAAGCTTCAACTATAGAGTAGATCAAGCAGAAAGAAGAATTTCAGAACTCGAAGGCAGGTCCTTTGAGATAACTCAGTCAGACAAAAATAAAGAAAAAAAATGAGCAAACCCTACATGAGAAATGGAATTCCATATGGTGACCAAATATTCAAATTTTTGGTGTTCCAGAGGGCAAAGAGAAAATGAAAGGATGGAAAATCTATTTAAAGATCTTACAGTTCAGGAGAGAATAGAGTGACATATTCAAAATGCTGGGGGAAAAAAATAAAAACCACTACCAATCAAGGATACTATACCTTGCGAAGTTATCCTTCACAAATGAAGAGGAAATGTCTTTCCCAGCAAAAGCTGAGGGAATTCATCACCACCAGACTGGCCCTACCAGAAATGCTTAAGGGGATCCTACATGTGGAAGTGAAATGGCATTATCTACCATCATATAAACACACAAAAGTATAAAACCCACTAGTACAGCAAACACACTAATGAGAAAGACAAGGGACTCAAATGTTATCATTACAGAAAACCACGAGACCACAATGATAAACAGTAAGAGATAAAGAAGGGACCAAAAGGTATACAAAACAACCAGAAGTCAATTAATAAAATTACAGGATGGCTGTTATCAGAAGACAAAACATAACAGATGCTGGCAAGGATATGGAACAAAAGAAACTCTAATACAATCCTGGTGGGAATGTAAATGAGTTCAGCTACTATGGAAAACAGTATGGCTATTTCTAAAAATATAACTAACATATGATCCAGCAATCCCCAACTGGATTTATCCAAAGGAAAAAATATCAGTATATCAAATTTATACCTGCACTACTTACTGTGTTTATTGCAGCACTATTCACAATAGCAAAGATATGGAATCAACCTAAGTGTCCATCAATGATGGATGAAGGAAATGTGGTATAAAAACACAATGAAATACTATTCAATCAAAAAAGAATGAAATCCTGTCATTTGCAAGAGCATAGCCAGAAATGAAGGTCAGTATGTTAATAGAAGTAAGCTGGGCATAGAAAGACAAATATTGCACATTCTCACTCGTATGTGGGAGCTAAAACAGTTGATATCATGAAGTCAGAGAATAGAATGATTGACCAGAAGCTGGAAAGGTGTATGAGTAGGGGGAGGGAAAAAGAAAACAGAGGAAACACTTTAGGACACTGATCTATGCAAAGAGGTTGGTTAATGGGTACAAACGTCCAGTCAGATAGAAGGCGTAAGTTCTAATAATCAATAACAGATTAGGGTAACCACAGTTAACAGCGATGTATTGTATATTTCAAAATAGAAAAGAGGACTTGAAATGTTCCCATAGAAATGATAAATACTCAAGGTGATGAACACCACAAATGCACTGACCTGATGATTCCAGTCTATGGCTGTAACACAATATCACACATCCCTCATAAATATGTACAAATATCAAGTACGTATCAATAAAAATGAGCTTTGAAATATACTAGATTGATACATACCCACACATCCCACATATTAATATTTATACCCACAAATACTATATATATATACACATATACGCACACGTAGTTTTTCTATCTATATCTATCTATATTATATATGTGTAAGTGCATATATTATACACACATATATTACATATGTATGTATTAATATATTCACTGAAGTGTTATTATTTAAGTTGATCTCCCATTATGAGGCTGTCTATAAATTCCTGTTGTTGCATTTTCTGAGGGACAGTTTTCAGGGGTGATATGTACTCATTACCTTAATTGTTATGATGTCTTCATGGGTGTACACTTACATGTACCTTAATTATACCTCAAAAAAGCTGTTATAAGAGGTTTGAGAAATACCAAAAAAAAAATTTACTTGTTTTACAACAGTTAACTGACACTGACTGATACTGACTGATACTGATACTTACAACAGTTAACTGATACTGACATTTTAGATTTTGTCTTTCAAGTCTTTATTTTTTCTTATCTATAAATCAAGTTCTTACTTGAACTTATATATAGAAACATAATTTATAACAAAATATTATATTTTTTCCCAGAGTTTCTATATTATTACATTTTCATTATGAACATTATTTTGCAATCATGAATAACTTGCAATTTACTTTGATTTTGACTAAAGTTTGATTTTTACTCTGTTAATATTTTTTCTAACTAAAGCTATTGTGGTTATTTTGGCACAAATGCCCTTATCAGTTTTAGAATTCTTTTCATGAATTACCATGGGGTTTGAGCCCCAGAATTAAAAGCGAATTAAAATCTGAGGACTACATTTTAGAATGTTATAAATCTAATTTTACTTCTATGTGTACTTGATACATAGCAGGTGCTTCATAAATATTCAGTAAATGAATTTATTGTGGTACAATTGAAATAATTAGCTATTTCAGATATTAGAAGCCACAGACACCCCCCCCATACCTCTCATCTCTCCACACTATCTGTTAATTTGATACAGTATGCTATAATAAAAGTCATACTGATCCTGAAGTTAAAATACTAGTGTTTTGTGCTAGGTTATCCTTCATCTATGACACTGCTAAATTCACAAGTTCTCTGAAAATCAGCTTTCTTTTGTTTAGAATGAAATCCAACCACATGTTGGAGACACAGATCAGATTCATACAGCTACATAAGACAGACAACTCTTTAGAATTGACTAATATTGTTCTTTTTGGAATGTTGCAATCTGCTTAATGCACTTCAAAATCCAAATTTGAAAGCATAATATATTTCCCTTATTTATTTATTTATTTAATTTACTGAGACAGAGTCTTGCTCTGTTGCCTGGGCTAAAGTGCCACAATGTCAGTATAGCTCACAGCAACCTCAAACTCCTGGGCTCAAGCAATCCTCCTGCCTCAGCTTCCCGAGTAGCTAGGACTACAGACATGCACTGCCATACCCAGCTAAATTTTTTTATTTTTAGTTGTCAGGCTAATTTCTTCCTATTTTGAGTAGACACGGGGTCTCACTCTTGGTGAGGCTGGTCTCAAACTCCTGACCTCAAGCGATCCTCCCGTCTTGGCCTCCCAGAGTGCTACAATTACAGGCATGAGCCACTGCGCCCAGGCTTGAAAGCATAATATATTTTATAAATGCTTTCTAATTAATTCTGACAGAAGGACTTTGAAAACATACATCATCTATAATATTGGAAATATGCAACCTGGATATTTTACATACAGACTTAGTATTTTTCTTCTGTCACAAATGGGTAGAAAATTCATTATTATATTATATAAGATGCATGAGGAATTTGATATGATACTGTGTGTAGATGATTTAAGAGTGATTTTGGGATAATGATGCCAACAGGGATTATGGTTACCTTAGCATGTTTGGCTTGTGCAGAGAATTTTGGTTGATCAAAGTTGAGGTCAACTAGGCTAGAAATAAACTATTAAGAAATGACCCTCAGAGTTTTGATCCCCAGTTTTGGCTTGGAGTCTATGAATAGGTATACTAAACTTACAGCTTCTGACAGAACAGAAGCTACAAAGAGAATAAGAGGATCACATTTGTTTGCTTAAGGTTCAAAGAGCCACTCCAGGCAACTGAGTCAAATTTAAAGATAAAAGTTAATAATTAGGCATCAGAAATACATTAAGCATATTATAATAGAATGAGAATTGAATCCAGGAAATCATGTGGGTATCTCTGTAGACCCAGAATTATGAAAGACTTTGGGCTTTGACATAGTCCCAGAAGGTACAGCTCAGTATTGGAAGTTAGAGTGTGGAGCTGAAGGGATGAAAGACTACAGGCAATAGTCAGAGTTTCTCGCACAGTGAATTCTGAAGATGTAACAAAGATGGAGGCATAGAGGTTAGAATTGGAGCATTCCTCAATGGTTGAATAGAGGTTGTGGGGGTGGAAATATAGTGGGCCAAGGGTAAGAGCCCCTGTGGATCCAGACTGAGGTTTATTCTGGAGTGTTGGGACAGGATAAATCCCAGGGCCTGGACCAGGGTTAAGCCTCCTGGATGGGCTAAATTATTCTCCATTTCCTGCAGGACTGCAAAAATAGAAACTAAATAGGCCATTGCAAGCAAGAAATTTTACAGTTTCTTGAACTCAGGTAAAGGTAGTTTTTCTGAACCAAAGTATTACAGAAGAAGCATCACTTCATTGGCTGTAGCATCACTTCCTTTATAACACAATTATTTTATACAAAAAAGGCAATTTTAAGAGAATACTCTTAAAATATCTTTAGCTAATGACACCAGAAACTTGGTACACTGACTACTTAAATTTATATTCTTATCTTTCAGTTGCAGATTTGTTTCTTATTGACAAATTAATAAACCGTGAACAACTAAAGGTTAATGTTTTACAGGAGGAAAGATCAAGGAGGAGGGAAAAGACTGAGGACAATTGGGTACTGCTCTATGGCATACCCTGGGAAATGCATTGTGATATATTAGTTTGCTGGAGCATGACCTTCTCAGAAGGCATTTACACAAAGAACAGTCCCTTCCCTGCCGTAACCAAAGAACTGATAAGAATCAACTCTACGAGGAATATGTTTTCTCTCTTTTTTATCTTCCTTGCCTCAATGAACCTATTATTTATTTTTTTAAATTACTGAGTTACATTTCACATGTAGTAGAGCACAAAGATCTTAAGCGTATAGCTGAAAAGTTTGTAAATATGCATGTGCCTATGTAGCCACTACTAAAATCAATATATAGAGTATGATTTCCAG